>JAKOGI010001435.1:219114-235492 GCA_029747015.1 Carnegiea gigantea | reverse complement strand
TATATATATATATATATATATATGTGTGTATATGGGAGCTTCTCCATAGGATGAGTACGGTGAATGAATCTTGGTTGTTTGTTTTTATATAGTGGCTGGGAATAAAAGTTTCCTCACGTTACGTTACGATTCAGCGCCTTTGTTTCTCATTCTTCGCCGCGAGCTGTTTCGAGCTGCTTGTTCCTCGCTGCGTCCTTTATGCCTGGCTCCTTCGCTCGCTTCATCTCTCTCTCTCTCTCTCTCTCTCTCTCGATCTCTATCTGGCGCTCTTGTTCGTAATTGTTGAGGTTTCTTTGTGTGCGATTTTCGAATTTGAGTTACTGCTACAATGAGTCATAGTTCATGCTAAATTCAGCAAATAAATCTTTTTAAAACTTTGTTCAAGTGAGTGAATCTTGATCTGTTGCTTCGTTCTCGCTAGGTTAAGTTATTTTTTGCTTTATTATGCCCTAAATTGTGTGAAATTGCTAACTCTTTCGTTAATGTAAGTAGATTCGTTGTTTGTTAGTTTGATTTTAAGAATGTTCTCCATGTTTTTGACTATAAGAGGTTATGAAACTTTGATAATGTTTACTGTTAAGCTTGTATATGGCTTGAATCAGAAATATGATTGATTCCAAATTTGATCACTAACGAGATATGCATTGATCACCACTCTTATACTATTTGATCACTATTTTGTTTTCTGTTGATCACCTTGTTGGAAGTAACTCATTTTTACGAAGTTGCATCAGTGTCTAATGACAATGACTTAATAACTGACCTTATTCTATTTGATCACCAAACATACATATGGTGCTTACCGAGTAGACAATGAGGGACTTTTGAGAATGATCACTAAGTAATATGTGTGCTTACTAATATTGTTCCTACAGATCACTGATCTTATATTTAGTGATCACTGGACATGTTTCTCAGTGATCACTATGTTGTAAGAGATTGAGCCTAGCAAAGTGTCACATAAAAAGAGCTCTCACTCATTTGAGCACTTATCTGCAACCAACAGATCACAAAACACTCGTCTGCTGATCACCAAATATACATAAGATAATTTAATGCTGTTAGGAAGGAGCAACATCTTTGATCACTAATGTTATGCTTATTGATCACTAACAACATGCCTGCTGATCACTAATCATTGATCTGTAACCAACTGATCACAAACCACTTGTCTACTGATCACCAAATATACAAGGAGAGAAATTTATGCTGCTAGGAAGGAGTAACATATGTGACCACTAATTTTGTACTTATTGATCACTAATAACATTCTTGTTGATCACCGAATTTATATGTACGGAATTATAAGCACTGACTAAACTAGTAAATAATATTATAAAATTTTATGGCAAATTTTATGCTGATAGAGCACTAATAATGTGTATGTTGCGTAGAAAATTTAAACTTGTTGAAGGAGACTCTTTTTTTGGTACAGGTAGTCTAATATATGGCAGCAGGTGGTCATCAGATAGTTACTGTCAAAGGCAGTAACCCAGTGCAGTCATTGGGGAGTGTTTCTTCATCACATATAGACTCTGGTGTGTTGCTTATATTAATGAGTTTTTGTTGGCTACAGTTTCTCTTGTTTAATGTTAACCTTTCGCTTCCTTAATGTTTACCTAGGACATACCGAATCATCCACGCCAGTAGTTACTGAATTGTCGATAGATGGCAGAGGCGAGTGGGTACACAACTATGATGATAGGACGTTTGTGCCGAGATTGGGCGTGGTGTTTAATATAATTGAGGATTGCCTTGAATTCTATTGGAGATACGCTATTTATGTTGGCTTTACTATCCGCAGGGATCCTTCCAGGAAGAATAAGGCAGGGAAGTCCTGGATGCGGTATGTGTGCTTCAACGAAGGATTTCGTCATCTTGCCAAGATGCTAGAAATTGTTATGGTTACGGCTGAAGCCAAGCTCCAAGCTAGAGATGGCCCTAAAGGGGGGAACCTAAGGCGAAAGCGGATGGGGACAAGAGAAGGGTGCTAAGTTCATATTCTTTTGAGGTCCATCGATGATGGGCAGTTTGAGATAATCAAATTTCATGAGGGGAATACTCAACCCCTGTGCATATCCAGTAGGAGGCAGTTCCTCACTTTAAATAGAAATGTCAGCTCCATCCATAAAGACACGGTATGCAAGCATGCCCGAGTTAATGTAGGCCCCTCAAAGGTGTATCACCTCTTGAAAGAACAGGTTGGTGGGTATGAAAACATTGGCTGCATACAGAAGGAATTACAAAATTATCACATAGATCTGAAAGCCCTTATCAAAGACACAGATGCGCATATGTTTATAGATGTGCTGAAGAATAAAAAGGAAGTTGACTCAGGATTCTTTTTTGACTATCAGGTTGATAAAGACAACAGATTGAAGAATGTGTTCTAGTCAGACTCTCTAAGCAGAAAAAGCTATGCCATATTAGGTGATATCCTGTTATTTGACCCGACCCACAAGACTAACTGATACTCAATAGTGTTCGCGCCCTTCATCGGGCTAAATCACTATAGGTAGCTAATTTATTTGGGTGCCGGTTTGTTGAGGGATGAGAAGCTGGAGTTCTTTCAGTGGCTGTTCAATAACTTCGTAATTGGCATGGGCAATCACATACCGAAAACAATAGTCAATATTTTTGAGACATTGATTCATTAATTCTATATGCGGTATATCATGAGAAAGCTCCCTAATAAGGTGGGCCGCACGAGGAAAGGCTGTGAGGATTTCATTGAGCGCATCAAGGGGTGCATATGGGCATCAGACTCTCCCGATGAGTTTGGGCAGTCTTGAGGGAAGATGCTAGAGGAATTTAACTTAATTGACAATGAGTGGTTGTGACATATATACAAGATTCTGGAGCTTTGGTGCATGTTTACTTTAAGGAGGACTTCTTGGGGGGTATTTTAAGGACGACGTTAGGTTCTGAGAGTTAAAATTCTATGTTTGGTTCCCTAACGTATCCCAACCTTAACCTGGTGGAATTTTAGGCTAGATTTATGCATGCTGTGGAGTCATAACTCCATCTTGAGCTCAAAGCTGAAAATGCTTCTTTAACATCATTTTCGGAACTGAAGACGTTCTATGAGATTAAGAAGCATGCAAAGAACATCTACATTCACATGAACTTCTATGTGTTCTAGAGATAGTTATACATCGATTAGATATACTGCCATGTGCAGGGTATCATTAATGCGGAGGACGACCGTACCTATGAGATCAGACACAATTATAAGACCAAAACGAGAATCCGTTATGTGGTGCATAATGAGCGCACTTCTGAGTGCCAGTGCTCATGCCGCTTCTTCGACTCCGACGGGATTCCATGCACTCACATACTGCTCGTTTTCACATCCAATTTGCTAAAATAAATTTTGGTAGCTTATATCATTAACAGGTGGACAAAGATGGTGGCAAAAGCACCAATTTACGAATCCGATAGTGCTTTGGAAGATGCTTATGGAGAAATGGCCGCGCAACATAAGCTCATAGGTGATGCGTGGTCTCACTTTTTATGAGTGCATGGATCTAACTGAGCTCACCCCAGCAAAGTTGTGGCAGTTGTTAAGTTTTATGATTTTAGTCGAGCATCAACTTCAGGGCATGGGTAACAAGTCAACGAGTAACACAGTAACCGATCTGCATACCTACTTTGGATGTGCAATGTTAGACCACATTAAGATACATCCACCCTTGACGTCCATAACTAAAGGAAGAGGAAAGATGATGAAGACGGGGTTGAGAGGGATGTTGAGCACCAGTCATGTATGCAGATGTACCACAGCTGCAATTAAGTTGCTTTCCATGACTGCAGAAACTATTCGAAAAGGATATGCTAGTGCACTATCTCTAGGGGTATGTATGGGTTGTGTGTTTCTTTTATTAAAACAAAATATCAATTTAGCCAGATTGAAGATATTAGTTAGTGATCAATAGGATTGCTTTTACTGATCATTAGTGTTTCTTTTGATGATTAGCTGTTGAAAGGATGAAAATTGTTTGGAAAGTCATAATATATGTGCTCACTTAGAAACTAATTTGGTGATTAGTAGAGTTGTGTTTGATGATCACAGGATCTTTTGTGGTGACCACTTTAAATATGTTGCCATTACATGAAAAATATTATCAGGGATACTTGTATTTGTGGTTTATAATCGTGCAAAATCATACTATATGTTTGTATGGATGATATCAATTGGTGATCAACAGATCTAGTTTTTGTGATCATTGCAGCTATGTTAGATGATAATTAGAGCTATGTTTAGTGATCATTATATCAACATATGGTGTTTAACATAAACATAGTGAGTGATCACTATATCAATTGTATATGTTTTGGCGATCATTAGAGCTGTATTTGATGATCACATGATCTTTTATGGTGATCCCCATAAATATGTTGGTTTTTTACCAAAGATGTTTACGTTGTATTTGTGTTTTATTCTGATCAAACGTGATAGTATACATTTTTAAAGAAGATATTGTTTGGTGATCAACAATACTAGTTTTAGTGATCGTCAGAGTTATGTTTGGTGATCATTACAACCATGTTTGGTGATCACTATATCTATCTATGATTTTCAACAGAAATATTTGGTTTTTTCGCCAAATATATGGCGAGTGATATCTTGAAATACCGTTACTTTTATATTTGTGTTTTATTCTCATCAAACATCATAGTATATGTTTTGATAGAAGATATCGTTTGGTGATCATTTTGATTATCTGTGGTGATCAGAACATATTCTTATGCTCAAACCATAAATAGGTTGATTTTGGGTGAATCGTATTCCTGAATATGTTTATTTTGCTGCGTTGGCAGTTGGCTCTCATCAGGGTAGCACCATATGTTTTAATAAAGAACGAGATCTAGTGTCTTATCAACAAGTCCAGTACTGGTGATGAAAAGACATATGTTTGGGATCGCTAGAAGTATCTTTGGTGATCACTGAATGTTTTTTGGGTGATCAGCATCTTCTTGCTTGTAATTGCTTACTAATTAGTAGGTCACTTCTTGATGATTATTAGTATTGCTTTTGGTAATAACTTAAACTACATTTACTCATCAATGGTAATGCTATAAGTGATAACTAAAGCTATGTTTGGTGATTATTCTTTATATCTCTACTAAATTCAGTGCCATGAAAATTTGCATAAACCTAAAATGAATAAAATGTTAATAATGTGTTATATAATTTTCATTTACAAAATATAATTTTCATTTGCAAAATAATACTTATCTATTGTAAATTTGCAACACAGAGAAACAGGATAGGGATAAACCTAGTCCTTCTTAGTAGCTTCCTTGAGATTCAGATAAATTATCCTGAATTTCTTAGAATCTTTCGCCCTTTTTGTTACCGTGAATCTTGCCCTGTTATGCTCATAGGTGACTATGTTGTGATAGCACCATGCCCTCAAAACATTGAGCCTTGCATCCTAAGGATAAGAGGCAGTTCATGAGGAATTAGTGACAGCCTTGTTTTTTATATTGCTAGCAAAGTCAATGTTATGCTGTAATACTAACATCATTTGGATGCAGCCCAGACTGCCACTTCTCTCGATCCCCAAAGTAGCTCTCCATGTGTCTCATACAAAATATGCCACAATCTGTGACATTTATACTAGACCTCCATGGCATCTTCAAGCATACCGCCTTTAGTCTCTTAAGAATATCATGCATAGGATGTTGTACACCCTACAGGTAAAGGTTGAGTACTTTGCTCTACATAAATTTTCAAAAAATTGCACACTATTAGAATTGCAATGTAATGACATCAGCATAGTTATAAATAGTATAGTTTTTAAAACTCGCCAACTTCACCGGAAAGTCTCCATATGCAACCTTGAATGTTGTTCTTATGAGCATGTTATCAATGATCTCAAGCTTATCGTCCCTTAAGTTGTAGGAAAGCAAAAAGAAATGCCTTCTGTGACATATGGAGAAGAAAACCTCTTTTTGAATGAATTGACTTTCAACATATCTTTGCTAAAGAAATTGCATCGAAGAAAAAATAATGTACATTTGTGCAATGTAATTTACCGCTGAAGACATATCATTCTTGGTGAGAAATTTGTCAAAGTAGATATTTTAATAACTCAATGTTTTGGTTATGACCACTAATGCATTTATTATAGAGCAATAACTGGATTGCGAGCAACTTACATTTTCATCACAAGACATGAAGAGCTTGCTTGAAGTGGCCAGATCCCTTTTTTTCTCCCGCTCATTTAGTATGCTGGACCATATGTCGATGACATTCGTCTTAACCTCCTCTCCTGGCTTTAGAGTGGCCATAGAAATCGTATTGGCCTCATTATCGCTGCAACCGTCAAACAAGGGTTCACTACAAAATCAAAATGAAAAAGAATGGTTACACACTTGCACGTAAATAAAAAATGTAAGATTTGCGAAGGTAATCACATATTCATCACAAATCACATAAGTAATGATCACCCAACATAAAGACCCTAATTACTGTAACACCCCCAATTAAACCTATGTCACTGTTTGTGTTCTTCTTCATAAATCTCTCAATTATAACTACTAAACTCAATGATTGGGGTGTTACCGCCGTCCAAAGGACAAAGCTTGCAATATGTGTAACGCCCCCAGCCCTAAGGCCAGGAGTGTTTAGCGCTTATCTTTAAATCCTGGGACGAAACGGACAGAGTCTCCCCTAAAAACTGACCATGTTCCAGGCTTAAAGCCTTACATTGAATTCCCTGCAATTCAACGCAATAATAAAATCAACTCAACGGCTACCCGCCGGAGTTCATGGCTCTACGGGCCACCCGCCCGGAGCATATCAACCAGCACAGTTCAATACTAGATGATGGTACGACTCTACAGACCACACGTCCGGGGTATTGGGGTTACATTCCAATTATAAACAACCACACTGAGCTACTCGACATGATATGCAACGCATGCACACGAGGACTTAAATTACATAGAAATGAACAGTTATATTACACTACACTTCGCAGCTCACATGCAGGCACGTTGCTTGATTCCTAGGACAGCAATAACTCCATTTCGGCTTACTTGGCCAGACCTTTACTGGCTAATTCAGAAACCTGGGGGCACAATAACAGATGAAAGTGAGCAATAAACATGCGGTGGATAACCCCCCTAACATAATGTTTTCAATACAATAATAACTTACGACCGTCGTTCGTTAGTTCTCCTTTTGAAGAGTTCACCTTAGAACAGCCGTGCCCTAAACTTACCAAAAGAAATTCATATGAACTCATAAACTCAATGAAAAGAAAGGGATTTAACCCCTAAGCACTACCTGCTGGGATTTCTGTTGTGCAAACGTTGTATGTTACTCAACAATAGCTAAAGCTTAATACGTAATGCTCAGTGCGTTACAGCTTATTCCTGATCATATAACGTATGTCGTATACAATCATGAAACTTCATTGAAGCTGCATATTAAGAGAGTGTTAGCAGTAAAGAAATGATGCATTTATTATTGTTTAACGTCCCTTACTTTGCTATTTTCTGGTGTCGTAGGAGGATGACTATTCAATTCTCCCCATTCCTTAAACAGAAAACATAGAACATTGGAATGGTGAGTCGACGCTCAATACGTACATTCCCATGCCGTAAAATAAGTTTTATGTGAAATTAGTTGGGCCGGCCGCATCCCAACATTTTGTTTTGCAATCAGGAGAGAAAGAATGGAGAATTGAAATTGATTTGCTGTTTTTATTTTCTAAAAGTGAACCCCTTGGTCGATGTACATCTTGAACTGATGCCGCGCGCGGGTATATTGGTCGGCATAAGCCTTGATAATTGATGAGTACATGAGTAACTTGAATTGACGCCGCGCGCGGGTGTACTGGTTGGCATAAGCCTTGATAATTGATGGGCATAAGCCCTAATGATAAATGAGCGGGGCCACTTGTTTATGCGACAAAACATTGGGAAATCGATTCATTAAATGAATCTTGTCTAAATTTTCCATTGCTGAGAGATATGTGAGTTTTCGAAGAACATAGGCAATGTACGTACTTGGTCTTTGAGATTCTCTCTCGTTTGCCCTTGGGTCGCTACTAATTGATGAGGTTTTGCAATGTATGGTTTTGATTCTACTACCTATGGGCAGAGCTATAGGATATGTGGATGTTAAACTTTCTATTTATTGTTAGAGGTATAACTCAATGGACTTGAGTCTCCTGTCTACCAGCAGAACTAGGAAACACTGAGTTTTGAAGCTTCTGCTTAATGGCAGAGCTATGAAACAACACTGAGCTTTTGGTGCCTGCCTGCTGGCAGAGCTATGAAACACTGAACTTTTGGTGCCTGTCTGCTGGTAGGACAATGAAACTCAAGTGGGAGGCTCACATAGCACGTTAATTCAATAGATAAAGTAATTTCCCACACTCACTTTGCACTCTATACGATTCCAGGCTTCAATCATTTAATTCATCATGGACATCCATACCCTCGTCGTTTCTAATTAGTCAATACAACCCATATATGTATAGATTCAATAAGCTTCTGTTCAATTTACTACACAATCTCCTCTATTTGAATTATAAACATTCCTATGCATTTAAATGATAGCAATCATATAAACACTTCTATATTCGCTAACCATAACAATTGAGAAGCAATCATATAAACACTTCTATATTCGCTAACCATAACAATTGAGAATCAATAACTTGCTTGCTATGATTAATAATTAACACTTCATGTGATCGATAAACTATAACTGGTCACTGAACTGCTCTTACCTGAGCAAACAGCACCATTCAGTGGTGCGTTACAATAAGCGTACATATAGCCACATGTGTCCATAAACGACAACACTTCATTCCGTAAATCAAACATCATTTGATTCTAAACATATACAATGCATTTCGAAGTAACTTTCCTAAGCATGAATGTACTAAAAAGAGGTTCGAATGAAAACTAAATATATTTTAATAGCTTCGCATTTCATTCGTGTACATACAGCAGCTAGTTTAGCTCGAATGGAGCCTAAACACGTTTAAATAACTTTGAAATGAATTCCTTTAACATGCATTAGCTAATCTACTTGATTCGAAGCTAAACACATTTCATTAACCTCGAAACTAGCTCATTTGCATGCATTGGTTAATTAACTTGAGTGGAAGCGATACATGTTAAAAATGACTTCGCTCTTGATCTTTTAAGTAACTTGAATCGGCGCTAAACACGTTAAACTAACTTCGTTTTTCATTCTTTTTCATGCATGAGCTAATTAACTTGAATCGATACTGAACACGTTAACCTAACTTCGAATTAACATATCAAGCATGATTTACATTCCTTGATTCAAATCGACGCTAAACACAGTTAACTTACTAAATCAATGAGTCGTTGTAAAATCGAATAGTTCTCATATGACCAATTATAATTTGATAACTATGTATATACAATCGAATGCATTTCACATAATCGATATACGATATATATAATGGATAACTTGTTCAATGAGCTCAATATGTACACTAGGCATAAATTATCAGTTCCAATTCAACCCGAATAAACTATAATCGATAAACTTGCATCGAATTTGAAGATAACTAGGAGGAAGAGGAACCTCACCTCGAATCCAAGCTAAAGGACCCGTTTAGGGTTCGGTTTGGGTGGCTCGATGCGGGCTCGGTTCGTCCCTTTGCTTCCCACTGCTGGTCGCCACCCTCTGACCGTCTCACTGCCGTGTCGCCGGCGTCCGGCGAGGCCGGCCTTGCTATGGCGGTCGCGTGAGGGTCTAGGTTACTGACCCTCACCCGCGACCACCCTCTGCCACCGTCGGCCTCTCCCGCGGACTCGGGGGTCGACCGGGGTGGTCTTGGCCGGGTCGGCCGCCCCTTGCCGGCAGCCCTGCCGGTGCTCGTCCCCCCTCCCTCTCCCTCTTTCTCTGGTGTGTGTGTGACAGGGTCGGGAACCCCCCCCCTTCGCGATGCTGTTCTCCTCCTTCGCAGAGAAGGGGCTTCGGCCCCTTTAAAATTTTTTTTTTTTTTTGGGGTTTATGCTGTTAACCAATAGTAACACCGACCCACTGTAGCATAAATCCAATTTTCCGACCTCCAAGTCTTAAGCTGTAACCATTAATATAATCGTCAGCCGATTATTCGTCTTTTGATTATATTAAGGTTCGTTTCAATGAATTGGAGGATTATTCCCAAGGTTCAACATTCTAGTCGTATTCGGGAATCTGCTCAATGTGGTGCCAATAATAAAAGGATAGTAATCACATTCTCTTCAATAAAATCAACACTCAAGCATGCTACATCAATAGTGTTTCAATTTATCGAAATAACCAAATACGATTTTAAAACAATATTAATAGCAAAATCGGCTTCACGAAGGGAATAAAAATCCCGAATGTTACAATTACGAATGTTAAATTGTTGATCAATGACCAGACAACACCTTCAGTAGCCAAAATGCATCCCTTTTCATATAAGCAGCGAATTACAGTGCATGATAGAAGAAGTAATCATTTACAAAAGTGATACCAAATTGATCACCAGCCACGAAACTACTGATCACCAATCACAAAATTATTCATCACTAAGTAAATAATCATTGATCGCCAATTAGAAAACTATTGATCACCAAACACATAACCATTGATCACCAATTACACTGATATTGATCACAAGCAAATAACATTTGACCAACACTAACCAGACAAAAACACTGAAGAAGTAAGCATTTATATAAAGTAAATCAAATATCCACTAGTGGCAAAGATAACAGTTGATCGCCAATCACATAACTGTTGATCACTCATTATAAACACTGAATTGTAAGGCATGAGGGTGATAACAAAACTAATTATCAATCACAAAGCTACTAATCCCCAATCATATATCTTTTGATAGTTAACCGCATAATAGACTGCTTTAACAAAAGTATCACTTATCATACAAGAAAATTGATTAAAGATATTACCTGTCACCCACATCTTCAACTTTGCCAAAAACATACTCAAATATGACCAGCTCATCTTGAGATAGTTCACTGTCTAGCTTTGTCAGCCGGATGACATACGGCGAGCAGTAGGCTAGAAGCAGATTATCAGGCTCTCGCTTCCTCAGTGCATCTGATGGGCCTACTTCGTCTAACCTTTCTGGAGTTCTTACAACTCCTACACGCTTCTCATCATCCTTTTCAGGCAACACCTCTTTTGTCAATTTGGGCTTGCAGGAATCAGTGGCATGCTGATCACCGTCAGCGCTGGGACTTCCTTTCTTCTACTCGACTGTCTATTCGGCGACCGGGGCAATTGTCATTTTTTCGTCGATACTGCTCTGTATAGTAAGCTTCACCTTATGGGACAACTTTACTTTCTCCCCACCAGTTTGTCCTTGACGCTCCTTTACTTTCAATGCTAGCTTCTGCTATTGCTGGGTTGCTGCTGCCCTGGCTGGTTTGCTGGAGCATATTTAGTTGTTTTCTTGCCACCTTCACCATGCATGGTAGGCTTGGTCTGTTTGGCAGCTTCATGCCTGGCTGGTGGACTGTTGTTAGTTTTCTCGCTCTGGGGTTGTTTACCTTTAGCCACTAATAACAATGTTCGTTTGCTCTATTGTGCTGGCTCTTTGGAATTATGAGGAGATGGTACTTTTGAGTCAATGGTCTACTGCAGAGTTGATATTTTAATCTTGATAGTGTGCTTCGTAGCCTTACCCTTAGAAGAAGTCTTGTCACCTTATTTAGATTTGTTCTCATCTAATTCCTTTATACTCAGCTCGCGGTTCAACTGAGAAGTGCTCCCAATGGGAATCTCAATGGAGTACCATCATCATCATCTTCATTAACCCCAGCAGTGTTTGGATGAGGCACAGAGGTGGTTTGAGGGATTGGACTTTGACTATCCGACGTACTTAGCCCCAGCACTAGGCTGTATGAAGGGACGCTATCATCCTTCTTCATAAAGTTGTTTGGGTGATCCAGCACCACATCCTCACAGTGGTCTTCCTTTTCAACAATAACGCTGGCGTCTATAACCAATGTGGTTCCCGAAATGTGATCTTCACTATCTGGTTTGTGAAGTGGAAGTATGAGGCTGAATGATGGAGCACCACTACCGTTGCTTAGATTGTCCTTCGGTTAAAGATTTTGAAACTACGTGTGAGCACTTTAAAGGTCTGCAACAGCCTCCTTCATAACATCAGTATTGAGATCTTGGCATTCGCCAATGGCAGGTGGCCGTTCCACACTGCGCTCTCTCCATGATTCGTCGTCTGCGGTATGAGCATTGTAGAATGAGATGAGCACTGCCCTCGCTTTGTCTCGTATCTTCCGAAGATATTCACTCTCATTGTACTTATTGCATATGTAACCCATAACAGTTGTGAAGTTTCTGCAAGCCAACGCCTGTTGTTTCGTGGCAGAAACAGTTTTGTTAACATCTTTCTATAATTTTCAAAAAAATAAATGCGCATGTTAGCTAATCATGTATAGCGTGCTTGTTGGTAACTCACTGAACAATCATCAAATTATAAAAATTAATAAGGAGAAAATTTATCCTTAAAAGCATCAATTTTGATCGTTGATAACATGAGCATTGATTACAACTCAAACAAGAATTGAAATAGAAGCAGACATGTTAAAAAGTAAATAGTAAGTAACATGATCACCAATGACATGCAAACGGATCATAAATAACATCTCTAATGATCACCGACCAAAGAATAACTGAAATAGAAGCAATGTTGACAAAAAATTCAACACTAAGTAGTATGATCACCAATCTTACGCCAACTGATCACAGATAACATCTTTAGTTATCACCAACCAAAGAGCAATCTAAAAAACAAGTAGTGTTTGAACAATAAGTAATCTGATCGCCAATCTTATGCCAATTATCAGTAATAATGTCTATAGCAATTACGGCACATAAAAGCAATAAACGTCAACCAAAAAATAAAATAAGTAAACACTAATTTCAATTATCACTAATATTATTAATAACGATCACTAAAATAATGATTACTAATCAGTCAGTACAATCCATACAAAGACAGAAATTCAAGTTAAGTTAGGGCTGATCAGTAATCTCTATCTATATTGAATCACTGATCAGACAAGTATTAATCAACATGCACTACTGATCGCTATTCACACACAAGGAAGAAACTCTAAGGAATGGGCATAAAGGGGGTTATTTATTACCTAAAATTCTATCTTCTTTGTGCCTTCAACAGCTTCACTTTGAGTCTCTGGTGGTTGTGAGAAATCAAATGCTTCCTCAACTGTCTCTTTACCAATAGGCTTCTCCACCATGGCTTTCTATATTTTTTGAAAAATAAATATCTTACCATATTAGACTTTAAGCATCATGCGGAAAGAACAAAAGATTTATCTACTTTATGATTAGCACTATGCCCATTTGATAACCAATCACAACATTATTGTTCAATTACTAAACAATTAAGCAACGGGGAAAAAAAGGAAAGATAGATTAAAGTCATTGCTAATCTTATTTTTACTGATCACTAATTAAGCAGCTTTTGATCACCAATATTACTTCTATTAATCACAATGTATAGAAGGACCTCATTATAAAACGATCACTAATTTAAGTAAAGAGATCACTAATGGAATCTGTATCGATCACCAATGAGGATTTCTCAAATAATTTGCAACAAAGATAAGTATTTTCACTTACAACCTGAATTTCAGACCTCCTAATGTCTTCAACAAGATATTGTTCATGCATTGTTGGTTGTGGGACATTTAGGCGGGGTTCAACGGCACCTCTCCCAAAACCATGGCTTTAATCCTCGTCTTGTATCCTTTTCTTGATGTGCTCATTAGTTTATGTGGACATTATAGGGAATTCCCCCTTCATTGTTCTCTTAATGAGGACAACTCTATCTAAGTACAACATCTGCAAGTACAGAAACATCAAAATAAAAAACAATTAGTATAGGAATGAGGTTACTTACATAGACATCAACAGTTGATCACTGAAGCATAATTATTGATCACTAAAGCTCACATTATTGATCCCTGGTCATTTAATTGTTGATCACTAAGGCATTCATTTTTTTAATGATCACTATGTTTGCTTACATTGATCACAAATTTTACCAAGGGCTGCATTGTTGAATAAGAGAACTGACTATCAAGAAGAAGAGCAGATTGTCAAAATGCACCCCTTTGGTAGCCTTACTCTCCTTGTAATGCCTTATATTAGTGATTAGCTTATCTAGTATGAATTGCCACCAGTCTAGGGATGCAATCTGGCTCACATCCTTGACATATTTCAGGATGTACTTGCTGTAATAGTAGTTCATTGGTCTGCTGAAAAAGCAGTTCACCAAATATATAATGAAGTTCCTCTTGAAGCTCTTGCCCCGTCTTTTTTAGCCAGAATGAACTCCAGCATTTGAGTGAATTCTGGGGCATTCTGCTCAATTTTTCATTCCTTGAGCCACGCAACATGCACTTCATCATATTCTTTATCTGTAGAAGACTTGGTGATTTCGATGATTTTCCTTCTCCTCAAAAGGTACACCCAGGGTCACATACACATTGAATGTTGTAGCCGGAAACTTTTGCCCATTTGGACACCTGAAGCAGACAGCATATGGATCAAAGCTCTCTACCAGCCACTTGGAAAACTTCACTGGGATTTACTTCAGATCGACCTTCAAGAAGGAAGCAAACCCCATTCATCTGACCGCCTCAACCTGAGCTTCGTTAAGCTGCACCACTATTGATGAGAATGAATGCGTAGTCATTATCGTAATGAATGCCTTTTGGTACGTTCTCTTTTCATTGACACCCTCCTCAAAGCTTAAAGCCTGCTCCTCCTATACAATTTGAAGGTCCTTTCCTAAGCTGGTTGGTTTCACTAGCACCAAATCAGCACCATCGCCTTTGGATTGCAATGAAGACTTCTTCCTCTTTCGTGCAGGTTTTACAGTTTAGTGAATGGCAACCTCTTCTTCAACCTCTCTCTAGTCGTTGTCATGATCGACCTCTTCGCATTCATAAGTCAAATCATTTTCTTCTAAATCCGAACTGTTAGAAAGTTCCATGTCAAATACGTGGCCTTTCTATACTGTAGCCATTGATAACTGCTACATCCTCTATGATTGGTCATCAATTAGTGGCTTTTCCTTCAGCTTCTGCTTTTTTGTTTGTTCTACTTTCTCCCCCTTTTCCTTGTTCTCTAGTTTGGTGGGGGCTTTTTGAAAATGTTTCTCTTTGTATTCGGGCTTCTTGGGAGATTTTTGACACCCTTCATCCTCACTTGGAGTGTTCTTGGCAGTGATCTGCTTACTGCCCTTCTTGTTCTCCTTACTTTTCGCTGCACTTTTTCGTGTAGGATCATCACCCTTTCCCAATATCACTGGTAATTTCTCCCTCTTTGCGTTGTTGCTTAAAGGCTTATTAGTGTGGTCTTAGGCAAGCTTCCTCTTTTTAGCAACTTTATCCACAGGTGTATTGGGAAGTCCTTCTTTTTCCTAGTCTTTCTCCATTTGCTGGTCATGTGCTTGCTTTTTAGAGGTAAGCTCTTTATTGCTCTTGCTCTCAATCTTCCCTTTCTTGTCAGCCTTCTTCTTTTTGGGCTTTTGAGTGGGTTCTTGAGAAAGATGTTCATTTTGTGGAATGCTATCTAATGACTTGTCACCGTTATCCTTATTCTTCGTCTCCGTCTTTTCGTCAGCCCTCTTTTCTTTATCTAATTCAATGGTTGATATTCATCGTTCTTTCGTTTTGTAGCTTTTTCAGGTGATTTATCACATACCAGTAGCTGTATTCCACTGCTTTAAGCATTTATGTCACTCTTGCCTTTCTTTTATGGTTGTTCGTTAATCGGGGATTTATCTTTGGATTCCTTGTTGGCATGCAAATTGTCTTCTTCATCAGATTGTTCGGAGCATCATCACTAGTTCTGAGTTTTTGGGCAAACACTTTCCTTGACCAACACTGCTGCTACTTTTTTCAACAGATCTTCTTCTTTCATCATCCCCTATCTCACTTTCTTTTGTATCCAAAGGCACGTTAGGACGGCAGAATACAAAAGGCAACTTAGTGCACAAATTCTAAAGTTTTACTGTAATTAGAATGTGTTCCTTTTGACTTCTCTGCTGAACAGAAAATTATTACTATACAAAAAGGCAAGTTAGTATAAGGAGTACCTTTCCACTTCTTTGCTAGATAGACTTAAAGCATTAACATCTTGAATGATATTTTTTTATTGTTTTAGAAATTTATTCCTCGGTAGGATCATTTTACGACCTTCAATAAAGGTAGAAATTTATGTATACAACATACATACAAAAAAAAAATAAAATTGCATACTTCAATGAATTCAGGTATTCACTAATCATAGTTCAAATGGCTAGCAATCACAACTGCATTTATC
>JAKOGI010001435.1:184114-214114 GCA_029747015.1 Carnegiea gigantea | reverse complement strand
ATTGCGGAGTGTTCCTTCATCACAGATAGACTCTGGTGCCTTGCTTATATGAATGAGTTTTTATTGGCTGCAGTTTCTATTGTTTAAGGTTAACCTTTTGCTTCCTTAATGTTGACCTAGGACATGCCGAATCATTCACGCCAGTAGTTACTGAATTGTCGATAGATGGCAGAGGTGAGTGGGTACACAACTATGATGATGGGATGCTTGTATCGAGATTGGGCATGGTGTTTAATACAATTGAGGATTGCCTTAAATTCTATAAGAGATACGCTGTTTATGTTGGCTTTACTATCCGCAAGGATCTTACCAGGAAGAATAACACAGGGAAGTCTTGGATACGGTATGTGTGCTTCAAAGAAGGATTTCGTCATCTTGCCAAGATGCTAGAAATTGTTACGGTTACAGCTGAAGCCAAGCCCCAAGCTAGAGATGGCCCTGAAGGGGGAAAACTAAGGCAAAAGCAGACAGAGACAAGAGAAGGGTGCCAAGTTCATATTCTTTTAAGGTCCGTCGATGATGGGAAGTTTGAGATAATCAAATTTCACGAGGGAAATGTTCAGCCCTTGTGCACATCCAGTAGGAGGCAGTTCCTCACTTTAAATAGAAATGTCAGCTCCATCTATAAAGAAACAGTATACGAGTACGCCCAAGCTAATGTAGGCCCCTTAAATGTGTATCACCTCTTAAAAGAACAGGTTAGTGGGTATGAAAACATTGGCTGCATGCAGAAGGACGCGCAAAATTACCACATAGATCTGAAAGCCCTCATTAAAGACACAGATGCACATATGTTTATAGATGTGCGGAAGAACAAAAAGGAAGTTGACCCAGGCTTCTTCTTTGACTATCAGGTTGATAAAGACAATCGATTGAAGAATGTGTTCTAGTCAAGCTCTCTGAGCAGACGAAGCTACACCATATTAGGTGATATCCTGTTATTTGACACGACCCACATGACTAACTAATATGCAATAGTATTTGCGCCCTTCATTGGGCTAAATCACCATAAGCAGCTAATTTATTTGGGTGCCGGTTTCTTAAGGGATGAGAAGCTGGAGTTCTTCCAATGGCTGTTCAACAACTCTTTAATTACCATGGGCAACCACATGCCGAAAACAATAATCATGGACCAAGATACGACTATCAGATAGGCAATAGCTGATATTTTTGAGACATTGATCCATCTATTCTACATGTGGCACATCGTGAGAAAGCTCCCTGATAAGGTGGACCGCATGGTGAAAGGCTGTGAGGATTTCATTGAGTGCATCAAGGGGTGCATATAGGCATCAAACTTTCCCAATGAGTTTGGGGAGTCTTGAGGGGAGATGCTAGAGGAATTTGCCTTAACTGATAATGAGTGGTTGCGATATATATACAAGATTCTGGAGCTTTGGGTGTATGTTCACTTTAAGGAGGACTTCTTGGGTGGTATTTTAAGGACGACGTTAGGTTCTGAGTGTCAAAATTCCATGTTTGGTTCCCTAACATGTCCCAACCTCGGCCTGGTGGAATTTTGGGTTAGATTTATGCATGCTGTGGAGTCATAACTCCATCTTGAGCTCAAAGCTGAAAATGCTTCTTTAACATCATTTTCGGGACTGAAGACGTTCTATGAGATTAAGAAGCATGCGAAGAACATCTACATTCACATGAACTTCTATGTATTCCAGAGATAGTTATGCATCGATCGGATATACTGCCATGTGCAGGGTATCACTAATGTGGAGGACGATCGCACCTATGAGATCAGACACAATTATGAGAACAAAATAAGAATTCGTTATGTGGTGCATAACAAGCGCACTTCCGAATGCCAGTGCTCATGCCGCTTATTCGACTCGGACGGGATTCCATACGCTCACATACTACTCGTTTTTACATCCAATTTGCTAAGAGAAATTTTGGTAGCTTATATCATTAATAGATGGATAAAGATGGCAGCAAAAGCACCAATACACGAGTCCAATAGTGCTTTGGAAGATGCTTATGGAGAAATGGCCGCACAAAATAAGCACATAGGTGATGCGTGGTCTCACTTTTATGAGTGCATGGATCTAGCTGAGCACACCCCTACAAAGTTGCGGCAGTTGTTAAGTTCTATGATTTCAGTCGAGCATCAGCTTTAGGACAGGGGTGACAAGTTAACAAGTAACACAGCAACCGATCTGCATATGTACTTTGGATGTGCAATGCTAGACCACATTGAGATACATCCAGCCTTGATGTCCATAACTAAAGGAAGTGGAAAGATGATGAAGACGGGGGTTGAGAGGGCTATTGAGCACCAGTCATGCATGCGGATGTGCCACAGCTGCAATCAAGTTGCTTCCCATGACAGCCGAAACTATCCGAAAAGGATATACTAGTGCACTATCTCTTGGGGTATGTATGGGTTGTGTGTTTCTTTTATTAAAACAAAATATCAATTTAGGCAGATTGAGGATATTAGTTAGTGATCAGTACGATTGCTTTTACTGATCATTAGTGTTTCTTTTGATGATTAGCTGTTGAAAGGATGAAAATGTGTTTGCAAAGTCGTAATATATGTGCTCACTTAGAAATTAATTTGGTGATTGGTAGAGCTGTGTTTGATGATCACAGGATCTTTTGTGGTGATCACCTTAAATATGTTGCTATTACATGAAAAATATTGTCAGGGATACTTATATTTGTGGTTTATAATCATGCAAAATTATACTATATGTTTGTATGGATGATATCAATTGGTGATCAACAGATCCAGTTTTTGTGATCATTGCAGCTGTGTTAGATGATCACTAGAGCTATGTTAGTGATCACTATATCAATATATGGTGTTTAACACAAACATCTTGTAAGTGATCACTATCAATTGTATATGTTTTAGCAATCATTAGAGCTGTATTTGATGATCACATGATCTTTTGTGGTGATCACCATAAATATGTTGGTTTTTTACCAAAGATGTTTATGTTATATTTGTGTTTTATTCTAATCAAACGTGATAGTATACATTTTTAAAGAAGATATTGTTTGGTGATCAACAATACCAATTTTAGTGATTATTAGACTTATGTTTGGTGATCATTACAACCATATTTGGTGATCACTATATCTATCTATGATTTTCAACATAAATATGTTGGTTTTTTCGCCAAATATATAGCGAGTGATATCTTGGAAGACCGTTATTCTATTATATTTATGTTTTATTCTCATCAAACATCATAGTATATGTTTTTATAGAACATATCGTTTGGTGATCATTACGATTATCTTTGGTGATCAGAACATGTTCTTATGCTCTAACCATAAATAGGTTGATTTTAGGTGAATCGTATTCCTTAATATGTTTATTTTGCTGCGTTTGTAGTTGGCTCTCCACAGGGTAGCACCATATGTTTTAATAAAGAATGTGACCTAGTGTCTTATCAAGAAGTCTAGTACTGGTGATGAAAAGACGTATGTTTGGGATCGCTAGAAGTATCTTTGGTGATCACTGAATGTTTTTTAGGTGATCAGCATCTTCTTGCTTGTAGTTACATACTGATTAATAGGTCACTTCTTGATGATTATTAGTATTGCTTTTGGTAATAACTTAAACTACATTTACTCATCAATAGTAATGCTATAAGTGATAACTAAAGCTATCTTTAGTGATCATTCTTTATATCACTACTAAATTCAGTGCCATGAAAATTTACATAAACCTAAACTGAATAAAATGTTAGATAATGTGTTATATAATTTTCATTTACAAAATAAAATTTTCATTTGCAAAATAATACTTGTCCATTGTAAATTTGTAACACAAAGAAACAGGATAGGGATAAACCTAGTCCTTCTTTGCAGCTTCCTTAAGATTTAGATAAATTGTCCTGAATTTCTTGTAATCTTTATTTTGCCCTGTTGTGCTCATAGGTGACAATGTCATGATAGTACCATGCCCTCAAAACGTTGAGCCTTGCATCCTAAGGTTGAAAGGTAGTTCATGATGAATTAGTGACAACCTTGTTTTCTATATTGCTAGCAAAGTAAATGTTATGTTGTAATACTTACATCATTTGGATTCAGTCCAGACTGCCACTTCTCTCCTTATCCAAAGTAGCTCTCCATGTGTCTCATACAAAATATGCCACAATCTGTGACATTTGTACTAGACCTCCATGGCATCTTCAAGCGTACCACCTTTAGTCTCTTAAGAATATCATGCTTAGGATGTTGTACTCCCTGCAGGTAAAGGTTGAGTACTTTGCTCTACACAAATTTTTAAAAAATTGCACACTATTAGAATTGCAATGTAATGACATCAGCATAGTTATAAATAGTGTAGTTTTTAAAACTCGCCAACTTCAACGGAAAGTCTCCATATGCAACCTTGAATGTTGTTCTCATGAGCATGTTATCGATGGTCTCAAGCTTGTCGTTGCTTAAGTTGTAGCAAAGCAAAAAGAAATGCCTTCTGTGACATATGGAGAAGAAAACCTCTTTTCGAATGAATTAACTTTCAACATATCTTTGCTAAAGAAACTGCATCGAAGAAAAAATAATGTATATTTATGCAATGTAATTTAACGCTAAAGACATATCATTCTTGGTGAGCAATTTGTTAAAGTAGATATTTTAAGAACTCAGTATTTTAGTTATGATCACTAATGAAGTTATTATGGAGCAATAACTTGATTGTGAGGCACTCACATTTTCATCGCATGACATGAAGAGTTTGCTTGGAGTGGCCAGATCCCTTTTTTTGTCCCGCTCATTTAGTATGCTGGACCATATGTTGATGACATTCATCTCAACCTCCTCTCCTAGCTTTAGAGTGGCCATAGAAACCCTATTGGCCTCCTTATCGCTACAACCGTCAAACAAAGGTTCACTACAAAATGAAAATGAAAAAGAATGGTTACACACTTACCAGGAAATAAAAAATGTAAGATTTGCGAAGGTAATCATATATTCATCACAAATCACATAAGTAATGATCACCCAACATAAAGACACTAATTACGAATGTCAAATTGTTGATCAATGACTAGATGTTAGAATATATAAGGTTTTGATGATAACAAATCCAAGTGTTGTAGTTGTTGTTCCAAACAGGCTTTACCAACAGGGTCTTACTGCTGTTCTTCAATATATTAAAACTGCTTGACTAATGGTTTATCAAGAACAGGTACTCAAGTCAGCGATGTAAGAACAACCATGAGGAACAGACTCTGTAAGGTGTTTTGAAGCATATCCTGTAAAGTGTTTGAAACATAAGATATAAGTGCAGCTGTGACAAACAGGTTCTGTGAAGTGTTTGCAGTAAAGTCGTTCTACAAGATGACCAGTGGTTACAACAAGATGTCTTGATCTGATTTGGTTTTATATTTTCAGACTCTTGTTAATATGGCAATTAGAAAGTTTTAATTTACCACTCACTGGAAGCGGTTTTGCTTTTCGAAAAATATTTCGGATCACCCTTCAGAACAACCCTGGGAACAGGACGATCAGGGTGTTTCCCGAATAAGCTGCGAAAAACTGCTTTACACGAATTTTATCTTTAGGATTTTGAGCAGCTTCTTTAAAGATTTGCAAGAAAGATTTTTCTATGGAGTATCTTATTCCTTACCCTAAAAACGGTTATCAAAAATGTTAAGGGATTTGCAAAATCTTTTTGAATAAAAAGAATATCCAATTTTTGGCAAGTGGATAAGGTAGTTCAGAAAAACATGGGCTAGCTGCTAAAGAACACCGCCTTATGCACGCAGTTCAGGAAGTGTTTTTCAGCTCATGTCACCTCACCCCTTATAGCTAAAGGATTCTATTTTCTCTAGGATTTTAGTTTCCAAAAATTTCAGAAATAGTTTTTCCATCCCTTGTGGGTAAAGGATTCTATATTCTTCAGATTTTTTAGTTTCCAAAAATTTGATGAATTGTGTTCCAAGCACTATAAAAGGCGGCTTCTTACAATCTTGGAGACATCGGTTTTCAAAGAGAAAAAATCTGAGTTCATGAGCTAAAACGTTTGAAAAGAAAACCGAGCCTTGTGAGTGAATTAATTGAGCTTTCAAAGTTGGCATACTAGGACTTCATTGTACCCTATATTAGCTTAGTGAGAAGCATTGTAATAGGTTGTTTTTTCTTTACATTCTTCTTTCACAAGAGTGAGTAGAGTGTGTGTCCAAATCAAGAGGATTTTGGACGTGGGGTAACTTGTCTTAGGGAAGACAGGTTACGTGTGTTACAAGTTGTAACAAGGTGTGTTACTATTGTAATGTGATTAGCCCGTTTAGTGAAGTGTTTAAATCCTACACGAGGTAGGTCGTGGTTTTCAACCTCAGTTGGGCTAGAGGTGTTTTCCACGTAAAAATCCTGTGTCCATTATTTCCGCATTCAATTTTGTTGGATTTTCGCTTCTGCTTATCTCAGAAACAACCTGTGCGAACAGGGTCTAAGACTGTTTGTCAGCAACTTGCGAAAATCGGACACCACAATTCACCCCCCTCTTGTGGTTGTGTACTCTCTAATTCAACAAGTGGTATCAGAGCAGGTTCTCCTTTGAAAAGCTAACACCTTTGAGAGATCCTTGAAGATGAGTACTCCACAAGGCATGCTTGAAGGTCAATCCATAACTCGTCCACCATACTTTAATGGCCAACACTATAGTTGGTGGAAGAATAGGATGGAAAACTACATCCAAGCCGAGGACTATGAGTTGTGGATGCTCATCAAGCATGGACCACTCATCCCTAAGAAAACAACTGAAGATGGAAAGTCAATCCCCAAGGAGCCTAAGGAGTTCAATGCTGAAGATTACAAGATGATGGAGAAGAATGCCAAGGCCAAGAAACTCCTATATTTTGGCCTAGGTCCTGATGAATATACTCGCATATCTGAATGTGAGTCGGCCAAAGAAATCTGGGATGCTTTGCAAGTAGCTCACGAAGGGACCAATCAAGTAAAGCAATCCCGGATTGAATTGCTTATGAGAAAGTATAAGCTGTTCGAGATGGGTGATCAGGAAAGTGTGATGGACATGTACACTCGCTTCACTCACATAACGAATGAGTTGAAATCCTTAGAAAAATCCTTCACCACCGAAGAATTGGTAAGGAAGATCCTAAGAATTTTACCTCATTCTTGGGAAGCAAAAGTAACGGCCATCCAAGAAGCTAAGGACATGAACAAGATCACCCTAGATGAGCTGATTGGAAACCTCCAAACATATGAACTTAGGAAATATTCTCAATAGAAAGATGAGACAAAGAGAGAACGAGGTCTTGCACTAAAGGCCTTAGAAGATGATTCTGATTCTGAGGAGGAGGAGATTGCCATGATGACTTAAAAATTTAAGAAGTTCTTCAAGAAAGTCAAAGAAAACATCAAAAGAAAGGACTTTGGCAAAGCCAGGAACACCCCTCGGGAACAGTTCACTGGGTGTTTCAAGTGTGGTAAGCTGGACCACATTGTGAGAAACTGCCCACTGCACAAGGAAGAACAAGAACCCGAACACCCCAGAAAACAGGGGAGGAAACAGGGTGTAAGCAGCTTAGCGAAAAGGTTCTCAAAAGCTATGCTCGCGGCCTGGGGAGATTCAAGTGAGGATGAGGAAGGGTCTGAAGTAGGGGAAGCTGATGTAACACTCATGGCAAGGAGTGACACTGATTCAGATGATGGGTCAACGGATAGTCTGACTCAACTCAAGAACAAGGTACGTGGTCTAAATAAATCAACTCTTGAGAAATTAGTGTACAATATAATGGATATATGTGCTGAATTAAAAGGGGATGTTCGAGATTTAGAACTTGAAAATGAAACCCTTAAATTAGAAAAGCTTGAAGTTGACAAAGAGACTCTTGCCTTGTATGAAAACATCAATGTGCTTAAAGAAACTCTACTCATGAAAGAAGAGACTTGTTCCACTAAACTGACTGAGCTAGAAAAAGAATCTCTTGACTTAAAAGGTAAGGTCGAGTCTTTGCTGGAAGAAAACAGAAACTTGCTTGAAAAAATAAAACACTTAGAATCGGACCTTGCCACAAACAAGCTCTGGAACAGGTCCTCAAGGGCGTTGGAATGGTTAAACACTCATCATAGTCAAAATAAAAGAGGACTAGGTTTTGTGCCTAAGATGACCTACCCAGTGAATAACAAATATGTGGGATTAACTGAAAATATTGTTTGTTTTCATTGTGGTAAAACGGGGCATTATCGATATGCTTGTCCCATAAGAAAGTATGTCATTGAAAAGAACTCAGTGCATGTAAAACAAATGTGGGTTAGGAAAGATGAGATTTACACGTCTAAAGGAATGGGACCCAAGTGGATCTGGGTTCCCAAAACTAACCCTTGATTTGTTTTGCAGGCTGAAGTGAGAGAGAACAACCCAGCAAACAACCCAGCAAACAGTGCAGGAAACAGTCTAGGGAACAGGCAGCTGTGGTATGTTGACAGTGGGTGTTCGAGGCATATGACTGGTGAAAAATCCAATTTTCTCTCACTTACAGCATCAGAAGGAGGGAGTGTAGCATTTGGAAACGGCAAATCTGGGACAATTGTCGGTATAGGTAAGATAGGTGAGTCACTCTCCCATTCAATTGACAATGTTTATTTTGTGGATGGTTTAAAACACAACTTGCTAAGTGTGTCCCAACTGTGTGACAAAGACAACCTAGTAGTGTTCTCTCCAACATGTTGCTTGGTTGTAAACATGAACACAGGAGATGTTGTGTTGAGGGGGAAGCGACACAAAAATGTTTATAAAGTGTGTATTTCTACTCTTCCCCAAAATAATTTGACTTGTTTGAGTGCCTTAAAAGATGATGTTATGCTTTGGCACAAAAGACTAGGTCATGCAAGCCACTCTCTTTTGAACAAACTTGTAACCAAAGATTTAGTAGTTGGCTTACCTTCCATCAAATTCAATGATGACAAGGTATGTGATGCATGTGCCAAAGGCAAACAAGTCAAAAATTCATTTAAGTCTAAAAAGTGTATAAGCACTACTCGACCCCTTGAATTAATACATATGGATTTATGTGGTCCAATGAGGATCATGAGCCGAGGTGGCAAGAGGTATGTGCTTGTGGTAGTGGATGACTACTCTCGTTTCACTTGGACTTTGTTTTTGGCTTGTAAAGATGAAACTTTTGAAAAATTTCTTGCTTTCATTAAAAAGACTAAAAAGAGGGTAGGACACTCTTTGGTATGCATAAGGTCTGACCATGGTACAGAATTTGAAAATTCGAGCTTTATTGACTATTGTAATGAGCATGGTGTTGATCACAATTTTTCAGCTCCAAGAACACCCCAACAGAACGGAGTGGTAGAGCGCAAAAATCGTACTCTAGAGGACATGACTAGAACAATGCTCGTTGCTAGTGGTCTTCCTAGAAATTTTTGGGCTGAAGCTTTAAACACATCATGTTACATTATAAATAGATTCATGATTAGACCTGTTCTTAACAAAACTCCTTATGAGATCCTCAAAGGAAGAAAACCAAATATTTTGCATTTGAGAGTTTTTGGGTGTAAATGTTTTGTGCATAATAATGGAAAGGATGCCTTAGGGAAATTTGATCCAAGGAGTGACGAGGCAATATTCCTCGGTTACTCCTCACATAGTAAGGCATACAAAGTGTTTAATAAGAGAACCTTGTGTGTTGAAGAAAGTGTGCATGAGCTTTTTGATGAAACTAACTCTCTAAGTGAGAATGATGCACAGGAGGAAGACCTCAAACTAGGTCTTGTTAAAAAAGACATACTGCTTCAAGATGAACTAGGTAAGGATCAACCTGAGAGATCAAGGCCTGAAGCTGTTCTTCAGGAAGATAGGCAGGGTGTGAACCAAACAGGGGGAAATAGGGTGGAACCCTGTTCGGGACAACATCAGCCGAACCCTTCTGAGATAATTTCAGAAACAGGCTCCCAAACAGGCTTGGGAACAGGTCCTGAACTTGTTTCACCAAGTATTCCAGCTAGGATGGAGAGCATATCTGTGAACCCACTTTCACCATGATGATGGAAATACCAAAGTTCACATCCTCTTGATCAAATTTTGTCTGATATTAATGCAGGAGTTCAAACTAGATCTAGGCTTAAAAATTTCTGTGCTTTCTATGCTTTTCTCTCAAAAATTGAGCCTAAGAATATTAATGAAGCTCTTGCAGATTCAGATTGGGTCACAGCCATGCAAGAAGAACTCCATCAGTTCGAAAGAAACAAGGTATGGCACCTTGTGCCACGGCCAGAGGATAGAACAATCATTGGAACCAAGTGGGTATTCCGTAACAAGCTAGATGAGTGCGGAACAGTCACTAGGAACAAGGCCCGGCTAGTGGTTCAAGGCTACAACCAAGAAGAGGGAATTGATTATGAAGAGACTTTTGCACCTGTTACAAGGATGGAAGCCATTCGAATCTTGATAGCGTTTGCAGCCCACATGGAGATCAAGTTATATCAAATGGATGTTAAAAGTGCGTTTCTAAATAGGTACCTTAAAGAGGAAGTGTATGTCAAACAGCCCCCTGTTTTGAAAGTGATGAATTTCCTAACCATGTTTTCAAACTTGGCAAGGCACTTTATGGTTTAAAACAAGCTCCTAGAGCTTGGTATGAGCAGTTGTCAAGCTTTTTATTGGAAAATAATTTTGCAAGAGGCAAGGTAGACAACACCTTGTTTCTAAAATCTAAGGGGGAACATTTTTTGATTGTCCAAGTATATGTCGATGACATCATATTTGGTGCAACTCATCATGAATTGTGCAATGAATTTTCACAAATGATGAGGAGTGAGTTTGAAATGAGCATGATGGGTGAGCTTAATTTCTTTTTAGGCTTGCAAATCAAGAAAACTTCAAACGACACCATGATCCATTAACAAAAGTATATTAAGGAATTACTTAAGCGTTTTAGGATGGAGTCAGCCAAGCCCATTGATACTCCCATCTCTCCTTCAACTAGGTTGGTAATGGATGATGGTAGTCCCTCAGTTAAGGAGAAATCCTATAGGGACATGATAGGGTCACTCTTATATCTAACTGCTAGTAGACCTGACATTGTTTTTAGTGTTGGTCTATGTCCACATTTTCAGTCAAACCCTAAAGAAACTCATCTAAAGGCTGTTAAAAGGACTTTTAGGTACTTAAGACATACACCTGATCTAGCCTTATGGTATCCTAAAGGTTACAACTTTGATCTTGTTGGGTATGCTGATGCTGATTATGCAGGTTTCTTGGTTGATAGAAAAAGCACCTCAGGTATGGCTCACTTTCTTGGACCTTGTTTGGTATCTTGGGCAACCAAGAAACAACTCTCTGTTGCCTTGTCCACAGCAGAAGCTGAGTATGTGGCAGCTGCATCTTGTTGTGCTCAGTTATTATGGATAAGACAACAACTCAAGAACTTTTGCGTTGACATAGGATGCATTCCTATTTATTGTGACAATACAAGTGCAATTAACATTGCCAAAAATCCATGTCAACACAAAAGAACAAAACATATTGACATTCGTCATCATTTTCTAAGAGACAATGTTGAAAAAGGAGTGATCTCAATGAATTTTTGTGCCACTGAAAATCAAATTGCTGATATATTCACAAAGGCATTGAGTAGAGAACAATTTGAAAGGAATAGACTCGAACTAGGCTTAATTAGAACAACCTGACCAACCTGTTCTCTCTCCCCGTTTGCAAAATTTAAAAGTGACGGGTACAACATGTTAAATTTTTGTTTGCAATCAACTTGTGTGCTATGTTTAGCATATGTGATGTTTGCAACTTGCTGACACTCGTTGAAGTCTAATGAGATTGCCCTTATTGTCCAATGTTACCGAACAAGTAACCCCAAGAACAAGCATCAGGAACAGGTACGCCTCTTGTTTGTCAAATGGGTGCAACAAATTAAAAAACTACTAATCTCTTCCCGAGGCGCGCGCAATAAATGCTAAAGTCCGTTGCAAAAACGGGCAAAATCTTTTAAAGATTTCGCACGTCTCTCCCTCCCTTTAAAGCTCTTGCTCAATCTCTCACGTCCACCGAAACTATCTTGCTTTGAAACTCTGTTCAAGAAACCCTAATCTCTCTCCTTCCTTTGAAAAATGGCGTTCCCCATTAGCTTCGAGAGCTCCTCGACCTTGACCCAGGGCAACCAGACACAGGGCACAACCTTGCAAACAGCCACAGCCCTGTTTGCACCTACACAATTTCTGACAGCCCTCATGGAAAGTAAAAATACTGAACCTCCTCAACCCATTGCCTATAAACCTTTTGGGTTTTCGAAAAGTATCGACCTTAGAACAGTGAATTTGAAATTGGAAGACATCCCGTACAAATTTGGGTGGGAATTGATTTTGTTTGGTAAAACGGGCGCATGTCAACCCCAAGAACTTATTGGGGCATCTGAAAGAAAAATTGGGGCTTTAGATGAACTCTTTCTGTTGGACCATGGGTTAGATGACATCAATTCGTTTGGGTTGTTTCCTGAGCAGGAAACAGGGTCAGAAACAGGGCCTGAAGTTTTTAGGGATGACCTAGGGGAGGATTTGTCAAAAGAAGAAGGGGGAAGTAGTGGTCAAATGGAGGAGTCTCCTGTTAAGCCTGCACAAGCCACACCGGTAGCACAAACCGATGAGAAACGCAAAAGGTACAAAATTGTGGCTAGGCGTGCTAGAGTACTAAGAACACGACCACCATCAAGGCCTAGAAGCAGCCAGACTGAAGCGCCCTCAAAAAGTGAACCCCCTGTCAAACCAAAACCACAAATCCCCTCTTCGGCCAAACCCACAAACAGACCCACAAGAAAATCAGCCCGAATAGCTTTTCACTCCACTCCTCGTCCTGCCAAACAGTCAGCCCCTGTTATTGAGGAGATTGATTCCTCCTCTGAGCCTTCATCAGATAGCGACACTGAGAACACTGCCTTCAAACAGGGCACGCCCGTGTTCTCAGAGTCCTCAGAGGATAAGCCTCTTCCTATACCAAAACCATCACCCCTCAAAACTCCCAAGAGAAAAGCCTCCCTCAAACATGCCTCCACCCAAGACCCTCCTACTGAGCCCCAACCTAAACGAGCCAAGAAATCTACCCCGTCTGCAATCTCAGCCAAACTGACCCAATTGATTCAGAGACGGGTTGTCGGGGGCAAAATTATAAAGGTCAAGTATTTTGAGGAACAGGGTCTGGGGGTGTTTCTGCACAAGCTGCATGCACAGGAGTGGTATGAGTTGTTTACAAACAGCCAGCTGGGGTGTTCTGTACATGAGTTGGTAGAGTTCTATGCCAACTGCACTGTAACCGAAGGAGTGGTGACAAGTATTGTTAATGGGAAGCAGCTTCGCTTTGATGCGAAGATATTAGGGGACATTCTGGGGATTCCCTCCACGGGCTTTGATATATATGTGAGAGAAGACAAGACTATTCTAGGGACAGCCAGGCTGCTGGAACTCGCCCAGAAATTTAGCCAGTAACCAAGCCTGCAAACACCCAAGTCTGTGAAGAAAGGGGACATGACATCGCTCCATCAATTGTTATTTTGGTTTATCATCAAGAATGTCATCCCCAGAGGCCAGGGTCGCAATCTTGCTGAGGCCATGGATCAGTGTTTGATGGATTTGATGGACACGGAAGTGCAAATTAACCTTCCTGCCATCATGATTCGAGATATTGCAAGAATTGCAAACACCTCTAGGGAACATGATCTGGGATACGGCTTCTTTCTGACTAGTGTGTTTGAGCACTTTGGGGTGATACTGCAGAAGAAGGTGGGCGCTCAGTTCATTAATGAGATCGGGAGTAACACCCTTATGGGGTGTGGGTATGCTTTGATTGAAGGGTCTGCCTCAGAACAGGGGACCAGAACACCCCGTCCTCCTGTTCCTGGCAGTTCCTTAACCAAGCTTGAGGCTGCTTTGGAAGAAAACTCTCACCTCAGTACTGAGCTTAACGCTGTAAAGGCTGCCCTGGACGAGGAAAAAGCTCTAAATGCAAAACGCCATGCAAATCTCCTCGCCCTTCTCTCTTCACTTTCAGCAAAATTTTCTCCTTCTGCTCCTTGAACACCCCTCATGAGCTGTTCCCATCTGTTGTTCTCATAGCCTGTTATCACTTCTCTTGGTGAATCAGTTTGTACTCTGTTGCATTCGTTTGGTGAATGACAGGTTATCTTATTTTTTGATTGGCTTTGCCTTGCTTCCTTTCTGTTGTGAATTGCTTGTGTGCGACTAGGATGGCCAATCTCATTACCGTACCAACACACTTGAGTGTATCGCCTGTTGCCTTTCCTCCATTACCCAAGTGGCGGTGATAGCAAACACCCTCTGTTTGACTGTTCGCCCCTACTTTTTAATGATGCCAAAAGGGGGAAGATAGGATGACCAATATTGTTTTAGTTTTGCCATGGACGAGTTAAATTTCTTACACTCTTTCGATACTGACTGCTTCATGTGAATTGTCGGTCCTATAAATAATTGGCACTAATCACTTCAATTGTCCTTGAAAGTCAATATGGTCACTTGGTTTGTCATCATCAAAAAGGGGGAATTTGTTAGAATGTATAAGGTTTTGATGATAACAAATCCAAGTGTTGTAGTGTAGTTGTTGTTCCAAACAGGCTTTACCAACAGGGTCTTACTGCTATTCTTCAATATATTAAAACTGCTTGACTAATGGTTTATCAAGAACAGGTACTCAAGTCAGCGATGTAAGAACAACCATGAGGAACAGGCTCTGTAAGGTGTTTTGAAGCATATCCTGTGAAGTGTTTGAAACATAAGATATAAGTGCAGCTGTGACAAATAGGTTCTGTGAAGTGTTTGCAGCAAAGTCGTTCTACAAGATGACTAGTGGTTACAACAAGATGTCTTGATCTGATTTGGTTTTATATTTTTAGACTCTTGTTAATATGCCAATTAGAAAGTTTTAATTTACCACTCACTGGAAACGGTTTTGCTTTTCGGAAAATATTTCGGATCACCCTTCAGAACAACCCTGGGAACAGGGCGATCAGGGTGTTTCCCGAATAAGCTGCGAAAAACTGCTTTGCACGAATTTTATCTTTAGGATTTTGAGCAGCTTCTTCAAAGATTTGCAAGAAAGATTTTTCTATGGAGTATCTTATTCCTTACCCTAAAAACGGTTATCAAAAATCTTAAGGGATTTGCAAAATCTTTTTGAATAAAAAGAATATCCAATTTTTGGCAAGTGGATAAGGTAGTTGAGAAAAACATGGGCTAGTTGCTAAAGAACACCGCCTTATGCACGCGGTTCAGGAAATGTTTTTCAGCTCATGTCACCTTACCCCTTATAGCTAAAGGATTCTATTTTCTCTAGGATTTTAGTTTCCAAAAATTTCAGAAATAGTTTTTCCATCCCTTGTGGGTAAAGGATTCTATATTCTTCAGATTTTTTAGTTTCCAAAAATTTGATGAATTGTTTTCCAAGCACTATAAAAGGCGGCTTCTTACAATCTTGGAGACATCGGTTTTCAAAGAAAAAAAATCTGAGTTCATGAGCTAAAACGTTTGAAAAGAAAACCGAGCCTTGTGAGTGAATTAATTGAGCTTTCAAAGTTGGCATACTAGGACTTCATTGTACCCTATATTAGCTTAGTTCAGAAGTATTGTAATAGGTTGTTTTTTCTTTACATTCTTCTTTCACAAGAGTGAGTAGAGTGTGTGTCCAAATGAAGGGGATTTTGGACGTGGGGTAACTTGTCTTAGGGAAGACAGGTTACGTGTGTTATAAGTTGTAACAAGGTGTGTTACCATTGTAACGTGATTAGCCCGTTTAGTGAAGTGTTTAAATCCTACACGAGGTAGGTCGTGGTTTTTAACCTCAGTTGGGCTAGAGGTGTTTTCCACGTAAAAATCCTGTGTCCATTATTTCCGCATTCAATTTTGTTGGATTTTCGCTTCTGCTTATCTCAGAAACAACCTGTGTGAACAGGGTCTAAGACTGTTTGTCAGCAACTTGCGAAAATCGGACACCACAATTCACCCTCCTCTTGTGGTTGTGTACTCTCTAATTCAACACTAGACAACACCTTCAGTAGCCAAAATGCATCACTTTTCATATAAGTAGTGAATTACAGTGCATGACAGCAGAAATAATCATTTACAAAATTGATACCAAATTGATCACCAGCCACGAAACTACTGATCACCAATCACAAAATTGTTCATCACTAAGTAAATAATCACTGATCGCCAATGAGAAAACTATTGATCACCAAGCACATAACCATTGATCACCAATTACACCCATATTGATCACAAGCAAATAACATTTGACCAACACTAACCAGACGAAAACACTGAAGAAGTAAGCATGTATACAAAGTAAATCAAATATCCAGTAGTGGCAAGGACAATAGTTGATCGCCAATCACATAACTGTTGATCACTCATTATAAACACTGAATTGTAAGGCATGAGGGTGATAACAAAACTAATTATCAATCACAAAGCTACTAATCCCCAATCACATATCTTTTAATAGTTAACCACATAATAGACTGCTTTGCCAAAAGCATTACTTATCATACAAGAAAATTGATTAGAGATAGTACTTGTCACCCACATCTTCAACTTTACTAAAAACATACTCAGATATGACCAGCTCATCTTGAGATAGTTCACTACCTAGCTTTGTCAGCCATATGACATACTGCGAGCAGTAGGCTAGAGGCAGATTATCAGGCTGTCGCTTCCTCAGTGCATCTGTTGAGCCTACTTCCTCTAACCTTTCTGGAGTTCTTGCAACACCTACACGCTTCTCATCATCCTTTTCAGGCAACACCTCTTTTGTCAATTTGGGCTTGCAAGAATCTATGGCATGCTGATCATCGTCAGTGTTGGGACTTCGTTTCTTCTACTCGACTGTCTGTTTAGCGGTTGGGGCAATTATCAATTTTTTGTCGATACTGCTCTGTATAGTAAGCTTCACCTTGTGGGACAATTTTGCTTTCTCCCCATCAGTTTGTCTTTGACGCTCCTATGCTTTCGATGCGAGCTTCTGCTACTGCTGGGCTGCTGCTGCCTTGGCTGGTTTGCTAGAGCATATTTAGCTGTTTTCTGGCCACCTTCACCTTGCATGGTAGGATTGGTCTGTTTGGCAGCTTCATGCCTGGCTGGTGGACTGTTGTCAGTTTTCTTGCTCTAGGGTTGTTTACCTTTAGCCGCTAATAACAATGTTTATTTGCTCTGTTATGCTGGCTCTTTGGAATTGTGAGGAGATGGTACTTTGGAACCAGTGGTCTACTACAGAGTTGATATTTTAATCTTGATAGTGTGCTTCATAGCCTTACCCTTTTTAGAGGAAGTCTTGTCAGCTTCTTTGGATTTGTTCTCATCTAATTCCTTTATACTCAGCTCGCAGTTCAACTGAGAAGTGTTCTTAATGGGAATCTCAATGGAGCACCATCATTATCATCTTCATTAACCCTAATAGTGTTTGGATTAGGCACAGAGGTCGTTTGAGGGATTGGACTTTGACTGTTTGGCTGACTCAGTCCCAGCCCCAGACTGTATGAAGGGACGCTATCATCCTTCTTCATAAAGTTGTTTGGGTGATCTAGCACCACGTCCTCACAGTGTTCTTCCTTTTCAACAATAATGTTGGCGTCTACAACCAATGTGGTTCCCGGAATTTGATCTTCACTATCTGGTTTATGAAGTGGAAGTTTGGGGCGGAATGATGGAGCACCAGTGTCGTTGCTTGCTTTGTCCTTCGGTTAAAGATTTTGAAACTACGTGTGAGCACTCTAAAGGTCTGTAACAACCTCCTTCATAACATCAGTATCGAGATCATGGCATTCGCCAATCGCAGGTGGCCCTTCCACACTGCGCTCTCTCCATGATTCTTCGTCTGCGGTATGAGTATTGTAGAATGAGATGAGCACTGCCCTCGCTTCATCTCATATCTTTCAAAGATATTCACTTTCATTGTACTTATTGCACATGCAACCCATAATGGTTGTGAAGTTTCTGTAAGCCAATGCCAGTTGTTTCATGGCAGAAACAGTTTTGTTAACATCTTTCTACAATTTTCGAAAAAATAAATGCGCATGTTAGCTAATTATGTATAGCGTGCTTGTTGATAACTCACTGAACAATCATCAAATTGTAAAAACTAATGAGAAGAAAATTTATCCTTAAAAGCATCAATTTTGATCGCTGATAACGTGAGCATTGATTACAACTCAAAGAAGAATTGAAATAGAAGTAGTCATGTTAAAAAGTAAACAGTAAGTAACATGATCACCAATGACATGCAAACGGATCATAAATAACATCTCTAATGATCACTGACCAAAGAATAACTGAAATAGAAGCAATGTTGACAAAAAATTCAACACTAAGTAGTATGATCACCAATCTTACGCCAACTGATCACATATAGCATCTTTAGTTATCACCAACCAAAGAGCAATCTAAAAAATAAGTAGTGTTTGAGCAATACGTAATCTGATCGCCAATCTTTTGCCAATTATCAGTAATAACGTCTATAGTAATTACTACACACAAAAGCAATAAACGTCAGCTAAAAAATAAAATAAGTAAACACTAATTTTAATGATCACTAATATTATTAATAATCATCACTAAAATAATGATTACTGATCAGTTAGTACAATCTATAGAAAGACAGAAATTCAAGTTAAGTTAGGGCTGATCAGTAATCTCTATCTATATTGAATCACTAATCAGACAAGTATTGATCAGCATACACTACTGATCGCTATTCACACACGAGGACAAAACTCTAAGGAATGGGCATAAAGGGGGTTATTTATTACCTAAAATTCTGTCTTCTTTATGCCTTCAATAGCTTCACTTTGAATCTTTGGTGGTTGTGAGAAATCAAATGCTTCCTCAACTGTGTCTTTACCAATAGCCTTCTCCACCATGACTTTCTATATTTTTTGAAAAGTAAATATCTTACCGTATTAGACTTTAAGCATCGTGCGGAAAGAACAAAAGATTTATCTACTTTATGATTAGCACTATGCCCATTTGATAACCAATCACAACATTATTGGTCAATTACTAAACAATTAAGCAACGGGGAAAAAAAGGAAAGATAGATTGAAGTCACTACTAATCTTGTTTTTACTAACCCCTAATTAAGTAGCTTTTGATCACCAATATTACTTCTATTGATCACAATGTATAGAAGGACTCCATTATAAAACGATCACTAATTTAAGTAAAGACATCACTAATGGAATCTGTATTGATCACCAACGAGGATTTCTCAAATAATTTTCAACAAAGATAAGTATTTTAACTTACGACCTGAATTTCAGACCTCCTAATGTCTTCAGCAGGATACTGCTCATGCATTATTAGGTGTGGGACATTTAGGCGAGGTTCAATGGCACCTCTTCCAAAACCATGGCTTCGATCCTTATTTTGTATCCTTTTCTTAATGTGCTCATTAGTCTACGTGGACATTATAGGGAATTCCCCCTTCACTGTTCTCTTAATGAAGACAACTCTATCTAAGTACAACATCAGCAAATACAAAAACATCCCAAAAAAAAAAAAAATTAGTACAAGGAATGAGGTTACTTACACAGGCATCAACAGTTGATTACTAATGCATAATTATTGATCACTAAAGCCCACGTTATTGATCCCTGGTCATTTAATTGTTGATCACTAAGGCATTCATTTTTTTAATGATCATTATGTTTGCTTACATTGATCACAAATTTTACCAAGGGTTGCATTGTTGAATAAGAGAACTGACTATCTAGAAGAAGAGCAGATTGTCAAAATGCACCCCTTTGGTAGCCTTACTCTCCTTGTAGTGCCTGAAACTAGTGATCAGCTTATCTAGTACATACTGCCACCAGTCTAGGCATGCAATCTGGCTCACATCCTTGACATATTTCAGAATGGACTTGCTATAATAGTAGTTCATTGGTCCGCTGAAAAAGCACTTCACCGAATATATAATGAAGTTCCTCTTGAAGCTTTTGCCCCGTCTTTTTTAGCCAGAATGAACTCCAGCATTTGCATGAGTTCTGGGGCATTATGCTCAAGCCACGCAGCATGCACTTCATCATATTCTTTATCTGTGGAAGACTTGGTGATTTCGATGATTTTCCTTCTCCTCGGAAGGTACACCCAGGGTCACATACACATTGAATGTTGTGACCGGAAAATTTTGCCCATTTAGACACCTGAAGCAGACAGCATATGGATCAAAGCTCTCTACCAGCCACTTGGAAAACTTCACTGGGATTTGCTTCAGATCAACTTTCAAGAAGGAAGCAAACCCCATTGATCTGGCCGCCTCAACCTGAGCTTCGTTAAGCTGCACCACTACAGATGAGAATGAATGCGTAGTCATTCTCATAATGAATGCCTTTTGGTACGTTCTCTTTTCATTGACGCCCTCCTCAAAGTTTAAAGCCTGCTCCTCCTGTACTATTTGAAGGTCCTTCCCTAAGCTGGTTAGTTGCACTAGCACCAAATTAGCACCATCGTCTTTGGATTGTAATGAAGGCTTCTTCCTCTTTCGCGCAGGTTTTACGGTTTAGTGAATGGCAACCTCTTGTTCCACCTCTCTCTGGTCGTTGTCATGATCGACTTCTTCGCATTCACAAGTCAAATCATTTTCTTCCAAATCCGAACTGTTGGAAAGTTTCATGTCAAATATGTGGCCTTTCTACACTGTAGCCTTCGATAACTGCTGCATCTTCTCTGATTGGTCATCAATTAGTGGCTTTTCCTTTGGCTTCTGCTTTTTTGTTTGTTCTACTTTCTCCCTCTTTCCCTTGTTCTCCAGGTTGGTGGGAGCTTTTTAAAAATGTTTCTCTTTGTATTTGGGCTTCTTAGGAGATTTTTGACACCCTTCATCCTCACTTGGAGCGTTTTTGGCAGCGATCTGGTTACTGCTCTTCTTGTTCTCCTTACCTTTCGCTGCACTTTTCCGTGCAGGATCATCACCTTTTCCCAACATCACTGGAAATTTCTCCCTCTTTGCCTTGTTGCTTAAAGGCTTGTTAGTGTGGTCTTAGGCAATCTTCCTCTTTTTAGCAACTTTATCCACGGGTTTATTAGGAAGTCCTTCTTTTTCCTGGTCTTTCTCCATTTGCTGGTCATATGCTTGCTTTTTAGCGGTGAGCTCTTTATTGCTCTTGCTCTCAATCTTCCCTTTCTTGTCAGTCTTCTTCTTCTTTTTGGGCTTTTGACTGGGTTCTTGAGAAAGATGTTCATTTTGTGGAATGCTATCTAATGACTTGTCACCGTTATCCTTATTCTTCGTCTCCGTCTTTTCGTCAGCCCTCTTTTCTTTATCTAATTCAATGGTTGATATTCATCGTTCTTTCGTTTTGTAGCTTTTTCAGGTGATTTATCACATACCAGTAGCTGCATTCCACTGCTTTAAGCATTTATGTCACTCTTGCCTTTCTTTTATGGTTGTTCGTTAATCGGGGATTTATCTTTGGATTCCTTGTTGGCATGCAAATTGTCTTCTTCATCAAATCGTTTAGAGCATCATCACCAGTTCTGAGTTTTTGGGCAAACACTTCCCTTGACCAGCACTGCTGCTACTTTTTTCAACAGATCTTCTTCTTTCATGATCCCCTATCTCACTTTCTTTTGTATCCGAAGGCACGTTAGGACGGCAGAATACAAAAGGCAACTTAGTGCACAAATTCTAAAGTTTTACTGTAATTAGAATGTGTTCCTTTTGACTTCTCTGCTGAACAGAAAATTATTACTATACAAAAAGGCAAGTTAGTATAAGGAGTACCTTTCCACTTCTTTGCTAGATAGACTTAAAGCATTAACATCTTGAATGATATTTTTTACTGTTTTAGAAATTTGTTCTTCGATAGGATCATTTTTGGACCTTCAATAAAGCTAGAAATTTATGTATACAACATACATACAAAAAAAAAAAAATAAAATGGCACACTTCAATGAACTCATGTAATACAATATATCACTAGTCATAGTTCAAATGGCTGGCAATCACAACTGCATTCATTGAAAATACTGAGCACATGATAAAAGTGCAATGGGTAATGATTGCAATGATTGCATTTTTTACCTCTTTGAATGTGATTGCTCTCCATTTCCATTGCTTATTTCTTGAACTTTCTGTGCAGCAATGTTTCTCAGTGCCAAACCCTAAACAAAAAACAAATGTATGTCAAACTGAGAGATTTAAAAAAATAACTCCTTCAAAAGCACACTATAACAATAAACTTCACGAAATTGTACAATATTATCAGAATAATAAATTAATCCTTGAAAAGTGAGGTTCATAAGTAAAAGATCAACGCATGCTAAGTACATTTCTATAAACCAAATGACACTTTTTTAAGTTCAAAAGCAGAGTACAAGTTTTACAAGTGAATGTGAAAGCATATTTCCAATGAAAATGTACAAATTAACTAAAGATCGTCTAAAAATTGAAGATAAATGCATAAAAAAACAAATTGAATGTGCTAAAACTCAACAGATAGAGGAATGACACACAAAAAAGTCAAGACTTCCACCTTCAAAATGCAGAAATGATCATGAGAAGTTAAACGATTTCAAGAATGTGGTTTGATTGCAATTTCGAACTCTGAAAAAGAGAGATAGAGATAGTAAGGAAGAGATGGAGATAGTAAGGGGGGGAGAGAGAGAAAGAATAGCACAGCAATACAGACACTATGAAACTGAAGAGTCTCTCGGAAAAATTTTAAACAATCATTATGCGATATTTTTTAGAATCATGTGTTTTAATTTCTCTTTGTTTTTCGCATTGTTTGGGTGGTTATATAAATAAAGTTGGTTTCCTACCATAATTAGGGGATAAGGATATAAGCTGACACAAGGGGTTTTCAAAAAAACTAAATTGCCCTTTTTTTTTCATGTGGAACTAAAAGTTGAAAATATTCACAATAAATCAAATGTGTGTTTAAATTTATAGAACACAATGAAGCTTGCAATCTTAAGCAAAATAACATTTATAGATATGTTAGTTGATCGCTAATAACATTTATAGAATCCATGGTGGTGATAAAATTTTTGCAAGCAGAAGCTAACTGATAACTAATATTATATAGAGAGACGAACATTCAACAAAGACATGAGTGCTCAAAGGATTTATATCATATAATCACGAAAAACATGAGTGCTCATCACTTTTTAGATAATCCACACAAAGACATTCAAAGTTAAGCTAGGTGATCATTCACATGTACCTCTATTGATCATCATCATATAAGTAGTGATTAGAAATATCATATCTACTGATCACCAACAGCAGATATTCTACTCATTTTTAAACAAACACTTTGATCACTAAGAACATTACTATCAATCACTAATACAATTTTATAATTATTACTAATGGAACCACTGCCGATCACATAGGTAAGATGGTGCACTAATGTCGTAGCAATTTATCAACGATGAGAGCTCCATGCATTAGCCTTCCACACAAAAACTAAATTCTAAGCGATTGAGGAAAAAAAGGAGAGATTGAGTTCAACTGCATACTAATATGAGTTGTACTGATCACTAATTCCACAACTTTTGATCACTAATATTACTTGTAAAGATCACTAGAAGTGCATCTATCAACAGAAATAATACTCATCGCATAAGTACTGATCAAAAATAACATATCTATTAATCACCAACAACGCATATTCTGCTCATTTTTAACTTATACATTTGTGATCAGTATAACATCACTATTGTTATTAATGACTATCACTTAGAATATAAGCACTGCGAAGCTCTGTAATAGCCTCCTTCATTATAGCATTCTGGTGTTCGCTTATCGCAGGTTGTTCGTCTGCACTGGTCTCTTGCTGGGATTGTTCATATGCAGTAGCAACATTGCAGAATGAGGTGAACATTGCCCTTACTTCATCTCGTGTGTTGTGGAGCCCTTCATTGTTGCCCGTACTTGTTTGATATAGAGTCCATGATGGTGATAAAATTTTCATAAGCAGAAGCCAATTGCTTGGTAGTGGAAACTGTCTTGTCTACATCTTTCTAGTTTTTTCAAAGAAATAAAATAGTAAAAGAAATATTTATATAGATATGTTAGTTGATCACTAATAACATGAGTATTGATCACGTACTAAATAATCATCAAATTAGAAACTGATGAAGAGAAAACTGATATAAGTAATATTAGTGATCTCGGAAATTGGTGTTTACTTATTTTAGATTCTCATTCACATGAGTGTGAATCAAAATCTCAAATAAGTAGATACAAATTAAAGGGATCACTAATATTACTTATAATGATCACTAAAAACATGAGTGGTTAACACTTTTTAGATAATCCACACAAATTCCACCACTTTTGATCACTCAAGATCACCATAAATACATCTGTTGATCACCAAGCACAGAAGGACGGTATTCGAAGTGTTAGGAGTAACATTGAAACAAGCAATACAAACCATCACTAAATTAAATCAAAATATGACTAAGGACACATGCAATGATTACCATAAAAGATGAGAATGCTTTGTTTATTACCTTAATTTCACTCGCTCTGTTGTCTTCAGAAGCTTGCTGCTTAGCCTCTATTCGTTGAGCGACATCAAGGGGAGGTCCAATAACCACCCCCTAAAACCTTTGCTCCTATACTTAGCTTATATCTTTCTCTTAATGTCCTCATTAGTCCCAGTGGACATTGTAGCGAATTGTCTCTGCACTATTCTATTAATGAAAACAACCCTATCTCAGTACAGCATCTGTAAATACAGAAAGATGAAAAAATAAAAAAATTATTCAATTAGTGTATGCATTTTGGTAATTCATACACATATGAACAATTGATCACTAATCAACAAGTTATTGATCACTATTAGGTTAATTCTTGATAAGTAACACATTCTGGCATTGCTTTTGAAATGATCACTACGTTTCATTATATTGTTCACGAATTTTATAAAAGGGCTAGCTTGATGTATAGTGCAACTCACCACCAAGAAGAAGAGCAAACTGTCGAAATGCACCCTTTTCGCAGACTTACTCTCCTTGTACTGCCTTACACTGGTAATCAGCTTCTACAGTACAAACTTGGACCAGTCTAGAGATGCAATCTGATTCACATCCTTTACATATTTGAGGATGGACTTACTACAGTAGTTGTTCTTTGGTCCGTTAAAATAGCAATTCATCAAATATATGACGAAGTTCCTCTTGGAACTCTTGCCCCTGTCTTTTTTAGCCAGACTGAACTCTGGCATGCAAGTCAGTTTCGGGGTATTGTGCTCAATTTTCCCTTCCTTTGCCCATGGAGCATGCACCTCATCATATTCTTCATCCATCGAGACTTGGTGATTTCCATGATTTCCCTTCCCCCAATAGGAACACCCGGGGTCACATATACATCAAATGTTACAACCGTAAACCTTTGCCCATCCAGAAGCATGAAAGAGGCAGAGTAGGGATCAAAGCTCTCTACCAGCCATTTTCAAAACTTCCCTAGGATTTGCTTCAGAATAACCTTTAAGAAGGAAGCAAATCCCATTTATCTGACTGCTTTAGTCTAGGCTTCATTCAGCTGTGCCACCATTGATGAGAATGAACATATACTTATCCTCATGATAAATGCCTTTTGATACAATCTCTTTTCATTGCCAGCCTTCTCATATTTTAAAGGCTGCTCTTGTGAGGCCGTCTAAACGTGCTACCCCGAGCTGCTTGTTTTCTCATCTGGCAAAGCAGCACCAGTACTCAATTGAGCATCTTTTTGCTCGATGGCTTGTTTGCCTTCAGATTTGAATGCAGGCTTTTTCGCCTTTGGAATAGCCTTTAGACCTTCATAAATGGGCGTCTCTTCTTCCCCCTCTTTCTCGTTCGCATTATGATCAACCTCTTCATGTTCATGGGTCGGAATGTCTTCTACCGCATCTTAATTCTTGGAATTTGGACGTTAGATATGTGGCCTTGTTGTACTGTAGGCTTTGGTAAGCCTTCTGCCCTTTGTGATCACCTGACGGCAACGGGTTTCTTCTTTAGCTCCTGGTTCTTTGTTTCTTCTCCCTTTTCCTTTCTTTCTTTGTGCTGGAGTTTAGTGCGAGATTTATCAGAAGGTTCCTTTTCCTCTTGTGGCTTCTTAGGAGTTCTATCAGAGCCTTCATCGTTACTTTTAGCATCCCTGCCATTGCTTTCTATATTGTCTAAACCATCAGAAATCTCTGCCTCAAAAATGTGCTCTTTTTGTACTGGGGGCTTTGATAAGTTTTACACCCTCTGTGATCGTCTAACAGGGAATGCCTTCTTCTTTGGCTTCTCCCTTTTTGTTTCTCCCTGCTTCTCCCCTCTTTGCTTCTTTTCGGATTTCGTTGGGGGTTTTTTTTAAAGTTTGCTCTTCTTGTTGTGGTTTGTTAGAAGATGTCTCAGTCTTTGGATGAGTACTTAGAGCCTTGTTAGCAACATTCTACTTCCTTCCCTCCTTCACCTCCACCTTCCCCACCGAACTGTCTTCTTCCTTCTCTTTCGTAGCACTTTTTTGTCGAGATTCATTGCCCTCTCTTACTTGCTGAGAAGAATTGCCTCGGTTTGCCTTCTTACTTACAGTCTCCTCACATTTTTCTTTCCCGGCCTTCATCTTCTCGGAATGTTTCTCAACAGTTTTCTCAGGAACAACTTCTTTTTTTATTGCTCTTTTAGCTGACTTATCTATCTTTTCCTTATCATCAATATTCTTTTCGGGGGGGGACCTCTTCACTGCTTTTCTTCTCAATCCTCCATCTTCTTTATCGTCTTTTGAGTTGATTTATCAATCTTCCTCTTCTTATACGGTAGTACTTTAGCCGGGGATTTATCTTTAGAGGCAGTGTTCTTATCTAACTTGTCTTCATTATCAGAATCATTCGTAGCATCGTCCTCATCGTGTGTCTTGTGGGCAAATATCTTGTAACCACACTTCTTTTCTTGGACAGAACTGCTGCAAGTCTTATCAGCAGATCCTCTCCTTTGATAAGTGCCTTGTCCAATTTCGTCCAGATTCAAAGCTACTTTAGGACTATAGAATACAAAAGGCAAGTGAGTAAAGAAGTGCATACTTCTATGAACTCACAAAATATAATGTATCACTAATAATTATTCAAATCATCGCCAATCAAAGCTGCATTCATCACAAATACTTGACATATTATACAAATTGGAATCATAAGACATTTATTTATCATGTGAGTGTGTTTGCATTGCTGGTTGGAAAGGACTATTATTGATGAGTTGAAAGCAAACATTTATGGAGACGAGAATAAAATAAGAAAGCATTTTATAAATTAAAAATATGATTATTAATACAATATCTAACTTTCACTAATTAGTTACTAACAATCACAAATAGATAACATACATATACCTAATGATCATTAATAGGATACCTAACAATCACTAATCACCTCTCTAACAATCACTAAGCCAAACATGTAGTGTGAAAAACTGTTGCTCCAGAGTTTTTAACATTTTTTTAACCGCCTTGAAGAAAGACATTTAAGGTGTGTGTGAATTTGATTTTTTTAAAAAGAGAACCTACTGAAACTCATTAAATAAACAAACAGATATGCAAAGTGATCACTGAAACTACACCTATGATCACTAAATATATAACTAATGATCCCTAAATATATAACACATATGTAATATAAAAAATATTCACTCAAAAGGTTTAAAATGCAATTTTTACCTATTAGAAGGTGATTCTTCTCCATTCCCCTTGGTAGTTACTTGAACTGTTCATCGGGCTATGATTTCTCGATAGTAAACTCTAGAGAAAAAGCAAATCCATGTGAAATTACAAGATGGAGGAAAATAAATCCTTCAAACCACAATATATCACTGAACTTGACCAAATTATACAATATTGGCAAAAAAGCAAATTTAAAATTGAGAAAGGCGGTTCGAAAGCAAAAGATCAAAGCGTGGTACATTACTAAGAAACAAACGACATACTTTTTAATGCAAAAACTGACTTAAGCTTTTAAAAGTAGAATTAAAACTAGATTTCCAACAAAATATTCGAACTTACAAAAGATTAAAAAATTTTGGAAGAGAAATCGACAAAAAAAAATCCAAAATAAGTAAGCAATGGGAACACAAAAGTCAAGAATCTCACCTTCAAAGTGCAAAGAAGCCATAGAGAAGTTGAAGGGGTTGATGAATATTGAAGAGATAGTAGATTAGAACTATGAGGGGGAGACAGAGAGAGAAAGAAAGACTACTGGAGAGAATAGGAGAGACTGAGAATACTTGAGCAAGATGCATGCGAGAAAATAAACAGACAGTAGAGTAATAGAGATAGAATAACAGAGAGACTATGATTAAGAGAGAGAATTGGTTGGCTATCATAACTGAGCGTATATATTAGCTTGGTATAAGAATATTAATTCGTCAACACCTTTTTCATAAAACTAAATTTTGGTTTATGTGTTTTTGTGTTTTTTATTTTTTTGGGTGCGAATGAAAAGATAAAATATTTAGAGATATAATGCATATTTTAATTTTGCAAAAGGCAATGAAGTTTGGAATTGTAGTCGGTGATCGATAGGTGTCGCTTTGGTGATTAATAGGGTTGCTTTGCTGATCATAAGAACTATGTTTCGTGATCATTAGATGTATTCAAGGTGACCAACACATCCTCACTCGCAGTTGGTGATCAATAGTTCTAGTTTTGGTGATCATTAAACATATATCTCCTGATCGCTGGTTCTCTTTATGGTTATCAAAATATTATCAATTATAGTTACTGATATCAGCATGTTAGGTAATGATCAATGGGTGTTCATTTAGTGATCATTAGCATTACGTTTGGTGATCAATGGATTTTTTTATGTTATCCTAGGCAATGTCTAAAAGATCACAATACATGTGTAGTTATAAACTTAGTGATCAACGCAAGTAGTTCTGGTCATCATTATAACGATGTTTCGTATTCAAGAGATGAATCATATATAATGACTGATCACTAATTAGATATCAAATGATCATCAAAACTGAAACCCACTACTTTCTTGGTTATAAACATCTCGCTTGCCTTTGCTAGCCACAATTTTCTTCACCTATTTAGCTTTGTGATTTCATAAACATTTACTATTCTCTTCATGTGTGCCGAAATTGCATTCACAGGTGAAGTGAGGATCTTGTGGCAGCACTCCACGCTAAACTTATAGACTGTAGCAATTTGAGATACAAATCAAATAAGGGTCACGCACAATAATTGTGATGATATCTCGAGCTTAAGTGTCTTGATTCGGAAAAATAAGTATGAATTAGAAAATTTTCTTCTTGAAAGGGGATTAAGTAGTATGTTCGCCCGATCATTTGCGACTCCTACATTCCAAGGGCAAGGCACTCCTTTATGTTCTTGCATGTGCTTTACAACATAAATGGTTTCATTATCATCTGTCTTTGAAGCCTCTTGCTTCCATGGTAGATCTATGTATCTCAGTTCAAATGCTTCAATGGATTTTGCTCTTTTCTTATCAATCCGTTCATCTGTGAGATACTTCTGAAGGAGCGTACTCTGTAATGCCCATATATAACCAATAACATAAAATTAGCAAAAAACATCAGCTTCATTTTGTTTTTAACACAGACTAAAATTTTATGAAGCCTTACCAAAATATCTAAAAAGTATTCATATATGTAATGCTCTCTGCACTTTTCTCTTGTATAGTGAATTATGTCCGTACTTTTTTGCTTGAAATTGAAACAAATGAGAAATTGTTTTCCCTTGTCATAGCAATTGAAGAATACCTGAAACACCACATTTATCATAAACTAGTGCCTGAATAATAGCAATGAAACAAGTTTTTTTTTTTTTTTAAAAAAAAGTGCATCCATATGGCTTCGTTCTTTCCATGTCAACGTGCTTCAAGTTGATATGTGGACTCAAGGACAGCTCCTTGTTCAGCTGGTGGAAGAACACAACTTCAGCCTGCTTTTCATCTTTTGTCTTCATGTATGAATGCTTTCCAAAAAAAAAAAAAAAACAGACTTTTCGCTGTGACAGTCAATGTATTTTATAAAAAAGTATACATG
>JAKOGI010001435.1:159114-176614 GCA_029747015.1 Carnegiea gigantea | reverse complement strand
AGATACGAATATGAGAAGTAAGTCTTATGAGCATGTTTCATGCATATCCTATGAATGAGAATTGATTGAGACTTAAAATGTGTGTATCTTATGCACACCATACGAATGAAATGCCAAGAAGAGTATGATTCTGAAAAGAAATAACCTTATGTGCACATCATATGAATAGGGTTTCATGCATAGTTGGAATAGAATGCCAAGAAGTTATGTTTATGAAAAAGAAAGTTTCTGTCCTTAGCCTCGTCCCTTGTTTAAGTGTTTGACTGCGTGGTAGTGAAGAAGTTTGGTTATTTAGAGACCTAGAAATGTGTTTGAGTGCCTAAAGGAAAGTTTATGGTTAGTGATGTTTCCATAAGAATTTTATGAATGCCTAATATGATAGTAAAGTATGGATACGTGATGTGTGACTAGTAAAGATATTACTGCCTGCAACGATTTTGGTTTTAAGGGGGTTGGGGGACACTCACTGAGCGTGTGGTTGCTCATCCCACTACTCTTTCCCCTTGTGCCCAGGTTTTCTTTGTGACAGGTGAAAGTTAAGCCATTTATGCAGAGTTGAAGTTTACCCCTGGTTGAAAAAAAGTTATGTATGCCATATAGAAGTAGTTTCACGAGTTCGACGATGTAATATAACGTATTCTGAGTTGGTAATGGTTGTAAACTAAGTTTTCTAGTTCATATAATGCATATTGTTTATGAGTCGCTCTGTATGGCCGTATGAGCCAACTATCTAAATAGTTAGATGTCTTCTTCATTAAAGTTAATTATGTTTTGGGATGTAAACCCTAATACTCCGGTTGTGTGAACCTTTGAGTTGTATCTTTTGCTTTTCCTTTATTAATGAAATATTCTATTTGGTGTATCCCGAACGAGTGGCTCGTTGAGTTATGAACTCCGGTGTGTGGCCGTTGAGTTGTGTTTTAAATGTTTTACGTTTTCGTTGATTTACAGGGACTTACTGTAAGGCTTTTAGTCTAGAAACGGTCAGTTTTTAGGGGAAACTCTGTCCGTTTCATCCCAGAATTTAAATAGAAAGTTAAGTAAACGTAACGCTTCTGGCGTAGGGGTTGGGGGTGTTACAATTGATGGTATCAGAGCATGGTCCTGTGACCATCGGCCGTGACCTGACTCTTGCATTCATATAGTCCGATAGGAACGCATTCATAATGATGTGATATATGCCCACTAGGTCTACAATTGTGCGTTTAATGTGAATCTTGGCATATTTCGCTAGCTAGGTACTGCTCGAGTGAACGAATGAATTGTTAAGGGTGTAAGCCGAGTAACTTGTATTCTCATGAATGAGTTAAGTATTAGTCCAATCGAAGGTTGTTTGCTTATTTGCTTATACGCCTTGACGGTTTGAAATTGAATGATTGGAAAGTCTTAACTCTAAGCCCATCTTTGCCCCCGAAGTACGATTTGCTCCTCGAGCCCCATAATGGAGTGAGCAGACGTACTCAAAGGTTGGTAGAGAGAGAGGTAGAAGTAGTTAAACTATTTCCTTTCGAAAACCTAAGGACCTTGCAGGTTAAAGCCTTCTGATTGGTGAGTTAGAGCCGAGCCAGGTTTTCTTACGCCGAAGGATTAACTCTCAGTTAGTGATGATGAGGTAGTTTAGATTCACAAATATATGCCCTTATGTTTATCAAATGTTGCTCGTAAATGCGTATGTGCTAAGATGTGTACATTGATAGAATCCTTCATATTGAGCTAGGAAAGGAATGATTGGAAATTAGCTGCTATGATTGATAATCCTACTAAATGGTACCTTGCTGATGTGAATTTTGAATTGCCTGAGTGAAATTAAAGGATATTTTCGTATGCATGCTTGAAAAACTATGTGCTAGCGGTAGGATGTGAATAAACATTACGTAAAGTGTACCTACCGCTCTCCTTCTTTGCCATTGTTGCCTAAACCATGCATTACTTGCTTTCGATTATACGGACTGTTATTTGTGAATGGGGTGACGATGTTTTGGCTCGAACGAACCGTGACACACCTAGAAAGCTCAAGGGAGAACGAACCTAGTAGACTTCGGAATTGTACATAGTGAACGATCCCTCCTAAGGTAAGCGACCTACAATAAAACTCCTATGATCACCTGTAAGATAGATGTACCTCGTAAGTTCTCAATGTGTGCCTATAAGGCTGTTAATGTCAACCATACTCACACAATTCTAGCTGCTTAACACAATCTTTCCTAAATTGGATGGGGTTTAGAGCATACCATTGACCATAGGCTGCAAAAGGAGGATTGCATGCATACCTACATGTCTAGGTGTTCTTTCGATGTGACAACATGTGGGTCCACATGCCTTAAAGATTTATTATGGTGTCATCTGCTGTGTAAGACTATAAGAATACATATATATAGGATTGTTGTATGTAACCATCGAAGTGTTTGTGATCAAATGCCAACAAAGTGAGTTTTTGTAATTGCTTGGCTTGAATTTGATTGAACATGTGACTGTATTAGTTAGAACGATTGATTTATATAGTTAGTTTCACACCATGACTCTTGGATCATCATTTACAGCCCATTAATACTATCCTCTCGTGTTAGAGTTGGATTAGTTGAACTCAATGTATGTAATGCGTGGATAGATGACAATAGAGCTGCATTTACATGAATCACGTTCACAGACATATGTATCTCATGTGCAAGAAAGTAGCATCGTAGAGCATTTAGGGTCATGCCATCCTATATGTGGACACTTACGTCTATTATGCGCGAACATTAATGCATTATAGGAATTAGATCATGACTAGTTATGTGATTGTGAATAAGTTGTTGCACTACTTGGTGTTTGCTTGACTTAAGTTGGTTAGCATATGACTTGGTCATCCAGATAATATAAGCTTTGTAATTCATAGCACGACATGATCACTGACTCATTGTTTGCATTCGGAGACTTCTATGATACCATGTTTTTGCTAAGTAAATGCATGCGCTAGCATTTAAAGTATAATGAGATGACCTTAGGAGCATAACCATTCACTCGTGCCAATCTATGACTTAAGAGACAGTCAAGTCCAAGTAGTGACCCTAGGAAAAACCTTCCCACCATCAAAGTCATCAACTTGCATTTCTAGATTAGTACCTTTTCTCCAAGTTGTTCCTACCAATATGATTATGCGAGTTCATGCTATTCGCGATCCTTGACCTTCCGTGCTCTGTTGTTAACCTCTTCATATGATTTTAGCATATCCCATCTATGTCGACGTGAATGCGAGGCCTAAAGGCTAGTTGTGATGGATGTATAAACATACGAACATTAGTTGCGCATGCTTCTATTTTGTTATTGCTTGCTTAAGTGATGTTATATGGTGTTATATGACATTTTTATTATTCTAAATGTGGATAGGAATCTCGATGTTAACCATTGTGATCCCAAAAGTGACTTGAATTCATCTTTTAGAATGAGACTGCTAGTGTATGACCTGAAGACATCATTGTCTCGATTGTCATGCCCTTCGATGCCCACTTATAGATACATATGCATAGAATTAGTGCTTATCGTGCGAACTGAGTCTAGATTATCGAAAATCTTTGTTTATTCTTCAAAACCAACTCCATATGGTTTTCCATGCCAATCGTTTGCCCCTCTTCGATGCGATTTGCCCTCGGCGCCTAAATAGAGTGAGTAGATGCTTGAAGGGGATTGGCGAAGAGGAGATTGGATACCATAAGTCATTTTCTTTCGATTTAAAAGAAGTAGTGTCTGCAAAATGAAACCTTTTAAAAGTCTACCACATAAATCCTAGTTGTGCGCATGCATTCTAGGAAAGACCGAACTTAGATTTAGAATTTCGAGGGCGAAATTTTTTTAAGGGGGGAAGAATGTAAGACCCGCATTCTTTGTTTTCCATTAAGCTAACGGTATTACCTTTTTACATTATAAATTCATATTTTTAGCAACTATATGAGTTAAATTATTATCGATGTGCTTTTGGGAGCTATAATTTTATTAAAAAGGGTTTATTATTGCTATTATTGATTTTAAAGTTAATTCGTGCTATTTGTGCCTTCAAATTATATCAATAGTTTAATATTTAGTCGTTATTCAATTTATTTAGTCGTTTCCCGAATGCGAGTAGGTTGTCAACCTCAAGATTAGCTTCGAGGTTTGTTAAAATCAAACCTTGACATATTTTGGGAACGAATAATCGATGAGTGATTGTATTAATGATTCAGTTTCGAACAAGGGGCATGAGATTGAGCTAGCAACTTTAGTTGAATGAGCAAGCATTAAATAAAGAACACCAAAAAAAAATCAAAAAGGGGGCCAAAGCCCCCTTCTTCTCCACGATGGACATGAGCAGGGGGGCCTCAAACCCTAACCCCCCCGGCGAACCTGCCATCACCAGAGGAGAGAGAGAGGAATAGGGGCCAGCGGTGACGATGGCGGCGCCACCTTGGCGAACCCGGTCGGCCATCCCTGGCCGCAGCAGTCGCGACAAGCAGTGCACAGAGAAGAAGGGAGATCGAGACTAAGGGAGGGAGAGAGAAATGGGGGAGTCGCCGGCGCTGCGGTGTGCGCCGCCGGCCACGGCCGCGGACTGGTAAAGAGAAAGAGAGAGGGATCTAGCGAGACTGAGAATGGGGGGCTCGGTTCAATGGTTGAGGTTTCGAAACCCTCAGCGCCACGCCACTCCGACCGTCACCGTCGGCGGTGGAGCCCACGCCGGTGACCACCAGCAGCAATAGCAGCCCAGCAGCAGGGAGAGGCAGAACCGGATTTCTAACCACCTAAAAATCACCCAAATCGGGCCCTTAGCTTGGATTCATGGTGGGTGTTTCTTACCTCCTAAGCATTAGTAGTTTCCAAATCGTTTTAAGTTTTGAGTTGTGAAGCATGTTAAGTTTAGCTAGTTTATGCCCGATAGTGACTTCAAATCGATATATGTTAGTTTAGTTGATTAATACTCGAAAGTGGCTTAGAATCAATTCAAGTGAATATAGTTAATTTATTCCTAAGTTCTTAATTCGAGACGAATTATATACGTTTAGCGTTAATTCGAATGCATATAGTTAATTCATACCTAAGTTTTTAATTCGAAACGAATTATATACATTTAGCGTTAATTCGAATGCATATAGTTAATTCATGCCTAAGTTTTTAAGTCGAAACGAGAATGCATATAGTAATCCATGCCTGAAGATTTAGATTGAAGTGAGCTATACATGTTTAGTGCAAAGTCTAGTATATTCTGTTATTACGTGCTTATAAGTCTAATTCGAACCGAGTCAGGCATGTTTAATATCAATCTAGTAATCTAGTTAATGCGTACTTGAAAGGTTCACGTGAATAAGTAGCTGCGACACTAAAAATAATTGCCCAAGGTTGTATTATTCTTTAATGACACGAAAAGGGTTGCAAGATAGTCTTAATATAGGAAACGAACATCCTGAGACGCATTATGCTAAGAAGGTCTAAATAGGTTCGAGTAGTAATGTCGTTACAAGTAATGAATGTGTAGATTCGCATAATGTCTAAGTGACCTAAATGGGTTTGTTTAGCGACAGTGATATGACAAACGGAAACTTAGGGCCGTAATATGCCTGATGGACCATGTTAGCCTAACTAAGTGATTCATTCTATGTCTAACTAGATATTCGACTCTTGCTAGACTTCAATGGTGTAAATGGTCATGTAATAAGTGAGTCGTTTTATGTTTGCCGTGAAAGTGTAAATGACGTAATCGGCTGAATGTAGCATGAAGCCAACACTTGTCCATTTAGTGAGTTGACGTTTAGCTTTAGAATGGCTTGTTTGCGACTCCTAGCTAACCTACATGAATGCCAATCACACCCCATGCTTCTTATTAAGTTTAGCCGTATGAATGCTTACATATATATATATATATATATGTGTGCTTGGACGTAACCGTTGGTTGCAGCGCTCAACTAATTGCTAATATTTAATCAGTAAGTTTAGCATTGGTAAGTGTGTAGGTTATGCATTGCCTTTCAGTATATCATAGTGATTAGGTTGCTAGATTGTGAAATTGAAACCGAGATAGTAGTTGGATGGTTTGAGGTAGAACTATGAGTGGTTCGTGGTCTTTGTGGTATGGTGCTTGTGAGGAGCGAGCCTGGGTTGTGAATTAACCGCAATCGTATAAATTGCGAGGCCGTGTGTGGCTCATTGTGATGAATTGGTTATGAAGTGCTTAAATGTGATACATGTGGACCCCCTTCCCTTTTGTGTCCTCAAGTTACATTATGTGCATAAGAGTGAGTTTTTCAAAGAAGGATTTCATGTTTGAAATGATAATAGCCATAAATATTAGTGCATGATGGTATATTTTAACTAAATGAATACAGTTTGGGGAGTAAACCTGCTTGAACGGAGGAATTCTAAAGAGTTTTACAAAAGCGTGAGTTGCATGATAAACGATTTCGCTGTGAAAGGCAGCAAACTTATTAGTCTTTATGACCAGTTTAAATGGCTGAGATAAGTGCTTAGGGCAATCGATGGGAGTGAACCTGCTTAAACGGGGGAATCCCTAGCCTAGGGAGTAATCCCTAGAGACCCTGATGAGGGTTAAGGTCCAAAGTTAGTTGCCATCCCAGGAGTAAGAGCTTAGTGTGAGTTAATCTCACTGGGATTGAGTGTAGATCTCTCCCAGCCAGTACTTTATGATGATCTTATGCCCAGGATAGTTTCTTATTAAATAAGAAAAGCAGTTGGCATTCCGTCTTTTTAAGCATTTCAGAAAGAAAGTTTTTAAGGGTCATTATGAGACCAGATGAAAGAGATTCTTTAAAAGAATATGAGCCTGAAGAGGCTAAGAGAAGAGTTTTTATGAGCCTCAAGAGGCTAAATGAAGTGTTTTCAGTAAAAGAAAAAAAGCTTCCTGTGTATGACATGTGCATGTTCTAAGTATAACTTATGAATGAGATGCTAAGTAAGATACGAATATGAGAAGTCTTATGAGCATATTTCATGCATATCCTATGAATGAGAATTGATTGAGACTTGAAATGTGTGTATCTTATGCACACCATACAAATGAAATGCCAAGAAGAGTATGATTTTGAAAAGAAATAACCTTATGCGCACATCATATGAATAGGGTTTCATGCATAATTGGAATAGAATGCCAAGAACTTACGTTTATGAAAAAGAAAGTTTCTGTGCTTAGCCTCATCCCTTGTTTAAGTGTTTGACTACTTGGTAGTAAAGAAGTTTGGTCATTTAGAGACCTAGAAATGTGTTTGAGTGCCTAAAGTAAAGTTTATGGTTAGTGATGTTTCCATAAGAATTTTATGAATGCCTAATATGATAGTAAAGTATGGATACGTGATATGTGAATAGTAAAGATATTACTGCCTGCAACGGTTTTGGTTTTAAGGGGGTTGGGGGACACTCACTGAGCATGTGGTTGCTCATCCCACTACTGTTTCCCATTTTTCCCAGGTTTTCTTTATAACAGGTGAAAGTTAAGCCATTTATGCTGAGTTGAAGTTTACCCCTGGTTGAAAAAGAGTTATGTGTGCTATATAGAAGTAGTTTCACGAGTTCGACGATGTAATATAACGTATTCTGAGTTTGTAATGGCCGTAAACTAAGTTTTCTAGCTCATATAATGTATATTGTTCATGAGTCGCTTTGTATGGCCGTATGAGCCAACCACCTAAATAGTTAGATGTCTTCTTGGTTAAAGTTAATTATGTTTTGGGATGTAAACCCCAGTACTCCGGTTGTGTGAACCGTTGAGTTGTATCTTTTGCTTTTCCTTTATTAATGAACTATTCTGTTTGGTGTACTCCGAGCGGGTGGCTCGTTGAGTGATGAACTCCGGCGTGTGGCCATTGAGCTGTGTTTTAAATGTTTTACGTTTCCATTGATTTACAGGGACTTATTGTAATGCATATCTATATATATGCATATATATATAGATATGTGTGTGTGTGTGTATTTATATATATATATATATAGAGAGAGAGAGAGAGAGAGAGAGAGAGTATATACATATATATATATATATATAGATATATATATATATACATATATATATATATATATCTATATATATGCATACGTATACGTATACTTATATGTGTGTATATATATGTGTGTGTGTGTGTGTGTGTGTGTGTGTGTGTGTGTGTGTGTGTGTAACACCCCCAGCCTCTAAGGTCGGAAGCATTATGTTTTCTTACTTCCTACGTAATTTCTGGGACGAAACGGACAGAGCTTCCCCTAAAAGCTGAACGTTTTCAGGCTAAAAGCCTTACAATAAACCCCTGCAAAGCAACAGAAGCGTAAAACATTTAAAAGAAGCTTAACGGCTACGCGCCCGAGTTCATAACTCAACGAGTGACTTGCTCGGAGTGCACCAAACAGAATAGTTCATTTATAAGGAAGAAATGAAAGATATAACTCAACGGTTCATACAACCGGAGTATTGGGGTTTATGTCCGGAAACATAATTAACTTCACCAAAAAGGACACCAACTATTCAGATGGTTGGCTAACATGGCCACACAGAGCAACTCATAAATAATATGCATTACATGAGATGTAATGCCTGGTTTACAAACAATTACAACTTGAGTAGAACATTACACTACATTGTTCAACATGTAAGGCCATTTCAACACGAACACACTTGACGCTTTTCAAGGAAGGATGAGCTCCATCTTGGCGTAAATGATTGGCTTCTACTTGCCATAAACAAAACCTGGGGAAAAAGGGGAACGATTAGTGGGATGAGCAACCACACGCTTAGTGAGTGTCCCCTGCCCCCCTTAAAACCAAAATTGTTGTAGGCAATAATATCTTTTAATAGTCACATATAACGTATTCGTGCTTTACTATCATATTAGGCATTCACAAAATCCTTATTGAAGGATAACTAAACATAAACTTCATTTTAATCACTCAAACATATTTCTAGGTCCCTGAATGTCTAAGTTCCTTTACTAACAAGCAGTTAAGCATCTAGGCAAACATCGAGGGCTAAGCATAGGGATCTTTCTTTTTATAACATAACTTCTTAGTATTCCATTTAAACTATACATGAAACCTCATTCATATGATGTGCACATAAGGTTATCTCTTTTCATAATCATACTTTTCTTAGCATTTCATTCATACGATATACATAAGGCACACATAAATTTCAAGCCTCATTCATAAGGTATGCATGAAATATGATCATAAGACTTTCTTTTTCATGATTGCATCTTACTTAGCGTCTCATTCATAAGTTATACTTGGAATGTACGCATAATGCTTTATTTTCATTAGCATACTTTACTTAGATCTCATTCACATTTCATTCATAAGAAAAGTACAGAACATGCATAGAAAACTTTTCTTCTTTTCTTGAAAACACTTTGCTTAGCCTCTTGAGGCCCATAAAAAAAAAAAACTTTTTTTTTAGCTTCTTTGAGGCTCGTTTTCATTAAAGGAAATCTCTTTCGTATTGGTCGCGTAATGACCCTTATAACTTTTCACATTTCATTCAACTGGTCTCTTAATGTCCCTTCAAACTTTCTTTCTTTCGAAATACTTAAAATGACAAAATGCCAACTGCTTTTCTTTGCTTATTAGGAAAATGCATCAGGTATAAGATTATTATAGGGTGCTGATTGGGTGAGATCTATTCTTAACCACATAATGAGACCTAACGCTCACGTTAAGCTCTCACTCCTGGGACGGCTGCATATAACATATCGGACCATTACCCTCGCTAGGGTTTTATAGGGTCTCCTAGTACCAGAACCTATCCCCTAGGCTAACATCATTCATAACATATTATCCGAAGCATATTATCTTAGCCAATTAAAAGCGTATGGACCATAACGGCCAATAATTTTGCTGCTTCTCACAGCAAAATCCTTTTTCATACATCGCACTTTCTTTTTAATCAAATTCTTTAGGGATTCCCCCATTTAAGCGAGTTCACTCCCAAAATGAAGTTCATATAGCTAAAATAGGCCATTGATTGCTAATAGTCAAGGCTACTGTTGCTTTGAAATATGAGAAACATCCTTTTTTAAGACAACACCTTCACATGCATAATGCATCTTAATAACATAAGAGGGAAGGGATTTACACATAATTCATTCAAGCACTTCATAATCATTTCAACATAACGGGCCACACACGGCCTCGCAATCCATATGATTATGGTAATCATAACCCAGACTCCCTCCTCACATAGCAACTGACCACAGGTCCTCGAACCACTCATAGTTCAACCTCAAACTGTCCAACTACCATCTTGGTTTCAATTTCACAATTTAGTATTCTAATCATCATGATATACCGAAAAGCGATATATAAACTTATGTAACTTACCAATGCTTACTTACCAAGCAAACAAAAAGCAATTAGCAGTGGGCTCCAACCAACTGTTATAACCATACATACATATATATATATATACAGATATTCATATGACCTTAACTTGAAACAAATGTTTAGTAAGCTAAGTTAAACTAGCAAAGCATGAAATACGATTACATTCATGTGTTGTAGTTAAGGGGGTAAACATGCTCATTTTGTTATTCGAATGTTATTTCCAAAGCTATTTCACAAGCACTAAATAGACAACTATCAATTCGAGGCGTTTATTTATTGTTTCGAAGTTACATTTTAAGCCTAATTAAGCCTTTTAAACATAGTACGATTGTAGACGATCGTTTATTATATCGAAGTCATTATTCGAAACTAAATAAGCCACTTAAAAATAATACAAATCAAGGCATTCGTTTATTACATCGAAGTTACTATTCCAACCTAATTGAGCCATTTAAGAGTAATATGATCCAAGGCATTCGTTTATTATATTGAAGTTACTATTCAAGCCTAATGAAGCCATTTAAGCATAATTTAACTATGTGGACAGGCATCGATTGCAAATGTTCATATGATATTTCAAAGCTAATATTCCAGCATGGATTAACTACTATACAAGCATCGATCCGAAGTGTTAACATGTTAATTCAAAGCTACTAATTAGACATGAATCAACTAAATATTCAAGCATTGATTTTAAATGCTCACATATCATTTCGAAGCCATTATTTAGGCATGAATTAACTAATTATACAAGTATTAATTTAAAATAATTTTAGGTCGTTTCCAAGGTTACTTTTAAATACGAATCAAGCCACTTAGCATGCATCGAATGTAGACATTCTTAAATCATTTCGAAGTCATTTTTAGCATAAATTAGTTAACTTATCAGACATCGATTCAAAGCACTCGTATATTGTTTCGAAGCTACTTCTAAGCATGCATTACCTAAACTAACATATATCAATTCGAAGCAGTTTTCAAGCGTTAATTAACTAAAATTAACATATATCAATTCAAGGCTATTTTCGAGTATTAATTAACTAAACTAACATTTAATGATTCGAAGTCATTTTCAGGCATAAACTAAATAAACTTAACATGCATCACAACTTAAAGGTTAAAACAATTTTAAAACTGCTAATACTTAAGAGACGAGAAACACCCACCTGGAATCCAAACTAGTAAATCGACATAGGGTTGGTTCGGTTGGTATGCATAGAATTTGGCTAGCCCCTTTTGCTTCCCCACTCGCTGGTTGCTGCTACCCCATTCTGCCAACATCCAACCTTCTTTTGATCGGGTCAAATTCGAGGCCACACTAGTAGTGGGAACGGTGGTGGTGGCATTGGAGGTTTGAAACCCTAACCCCCCTCTGAACCGTAGCTCTTGCTCGGCCCATCTCTCTCTCACGAGCCTGCAAACGAATCGATTCTACCAGCGCTGGCCACCTTGGCCACCGAAATAGTGCCCCAGTCGCTGGAATCATGCCCAATTCTCGCGCTGCTTCGAATTCCTTCTCCCTCAACCCCTCTCTCTCTCTCTCTCTCTCTCTCTCTCTATGTGATGGCCGCTTCGGGCTGGTGGAGGAGCCTCGGGGCGGGTGTGCGCACCGGGGTGGCGCCGTCGCTGCCGGCCTTCTCTCTCTCTTTCGGTCATCCCCCTCTCTCTCACCTCCTCTTTCTCTCTCTGGGTGTTGGGGTCGCGGGCTGGTTGAGACCCCCTTCTCGCCTGTGGTTCTGCCATGAAAGAGAAAGGGGCTTTGGCCCCTTATTCTTTTTTTTTTGTTCCAAAAGCCATACTAATTAAATCCTGTTCCCATTTTCATTATTGATTAGTCTAAGCTGGAGTCGAAATGCCCTACAACTGGCATCCTGCTTAAACTTCGGGAATCGGTTAAATAAAATGAAAAATGATTTTAAAAACTCAGGTCTGCATCGATTCTATAATTTTATAAATAAGTAACGTCAATAAAATCAACAATAACAATAGCAATTCTTTTTAATAAAATTATCGTTCAAATAAGCACATCGATACTAATTTAACTCATATTGTTAATAAAAATACGAATCTTGTAATGTAGAAGGTGAGGCAGCTACATTAATGTAAAATAAAGAAGGCGGGTCTTATACTCTTCCCCCCTTAAAAGAATTTCGTCCTCGAAATTCTAACCCTAAATTCGGTCTTTCCTAGAATGTACGCACACATCTATGATCTAGGCGGTAGGTTTCTAAAAGGTTTCATTTTGCAAACGCTAATTCTTTTAAATCGAAAGAAAATGGCTTATGATATCCAGTCTCCTCCTCGCCAATCCTCTTCAAGCGTCTACTCACTCTATTTAGGCGTCGATGGCAAATCGCATTGAAGAGGGGCAAATGAGTTGGCATGGAAACCATATTGAGCTGGTTTTGAAAATGATCATAGATTTTCAATAATCCAGACTCAGTTTGCATGGCAAGAAATAATTCTATGTAGATGCATCTATAAGTGAGCATCTAAAGGCATGATAATCTGGACAATGACATCTTAAGGTCATGCACTAGTAGTCTCATTCTAAAATATGGATTCAAGTCAAGCAATTACAAAAACTCACTTTGTTGGCATTTGATTACAAATACATCTATAGCCACATACACAATCCTATCTGTAGGTACTCTTGTGGTCTCATGAAAGAAATCTAAGCAAGCGTACATGAATGCAATCCTTTTTTAAAAAAAATCTAAGGTCGAGGTTATGTCTCGAGGTTTGTCCAAACTATTTGTAGTTGGCCAACAATCAACTAACAGGGGTAAGAACAACGGTGTTATTGGTCTTACGGCTCTATATTGAGGTTTGTCACACATTGTCTTGAAAAGGTAACTGTGGAGGTTTGAGGAAGGCCTAGTACAGATGGGAAGGTTCTACCTTCTACTTTGGGCATTCTTGCTTCTACACGTGGTGCTTGTGCTTAAGAAAGTGTTGGGAAGGCGTAGATTGTCGTCCTAGGAGGTAACGAGGTAATGCATGTGGTGTAACAATTCTAAAGTCTACTGGGTTCTTCCTTTCATCCCCATTCTAGGTGTGCTGGGGTTGATATAGCCAGGACACTATCATTCTTATGTAAAGGAATGGTGTTCCATGCCCCGATGGGCATAATTCTTAGCCAACTAGTGAGTGACAATGGCTATGTGTTGGAAGGGAAGGGAGGCTCTCTGTGTAGGTGGCAGTCCAAGTTAAGGCCTCATCTAGCTATCAATGACACACATGTCAAGAAGGCGTTGAATAACACTAGATAACAATCAGCAAGACTTTGTCACAATCACCTATATCGATATGTGCGCATTCCAAGTTTTCGCTTAGTTAATTTAGCGAATGAAGAATTTCGTAAAAGGGGTATCATTTAAAGGGACTTTTAGTCAAGAAAGCAACCTTGAAGTACTTGCTAACAACTTGCCATCAACACATCAAGCAACGTACATGTTTTGGCATTTAGGTATCCGAAGCATTAATGAAAACAAATGCACGTCATCAGACGCAACAATAGGGCCTAACTTAGATAATTAGGAAGGTCTTTAATGCGGAAGAAAAGCCTTAACTCACTATTTAGAAAGCGTCCCAACTTTTAATGTCTCCAGGTTTTGAAAGGAGAATGATTTAACTGTTTCTAACTCCTTCCCTACCAACCATTGAGTGCATCTGCTCACTTTACTAGCGGGCCCGAGGAGCAAATCGTACTTAGGGGGTAAGAATGAGCTTAGAGTTAAAACATTCGCAGCTGTTTGAGTTCAAACCACGTGCACTTGAAACCTTTGACTTAAATCATCGAGGCATATAAGCAAACAAGCAAACAACCCTCGATTGAACTAATACTTGACTCGTTCATGAGAATACGAGTTATTCAGCTTACACCCTTAGCAATTCGTTCATGCACTCGATCAGGAGTTCACTCAAGCCACACCTACCAGCTAAATGCGCTAATGTAAACTCACATTTACACACCAAGGCAAGCATGTATCACGTCATCTTGAACGTGTTCCTAGGCAACTATATGAGATTCAAGACTCAAGTCACAGCTTATGGTCATAGGACCTTGCTCTTATACCATCAATGCACCACCCCCGCCCCTAGGGTCGGGAGCGTTACATTTTCTTCCTTTCTACCTAATTTCTGGGATGAAATGGACAGAGTTTTCCCTAAAAACTGACCGTTTTCGGGTTAAAAGCCTTACAATAAACCCCTGCAAATCAACGGAAGCGTAAAACATTTAAAAAAAGCTCAGTGGCTACACGCCAGAGTTCATAACTCAACGAGCAACTCGCTCAGAGTACACCAAATAGAATAGTTCATCAATAAGGAAGAAATGAAAGATACAACACAATGGTCCACACAACTGGAGTATAGGGGTCTACATCCCGAAATATAATTAACTTCACCAAAAAGGACACCAACTATTCAGATGGTTGGCTAACATGGCCATGCAGAGCGACTCATAAACAATATGCGTTACATGAGTTATAATGCCTAGTTTACAAACAATTATAACTTGAGTATAATATTACACTACATTGTTCAACATGTAAGGCCATTTTAACACGAACACACACGACGCCTTTCAAGCAAGGATGAACTCCATCGTCGCATAAATGATTGACTTCTACTTGCCATAAGGAAAACTTGGGAAAAAAGGGGAAAGAGTAGTGGGATGCGCAACCACATGCTCAGTGAGTGTCCCCCGACCCCCTTAAAACCAAAACCGTTGCAAGCAATAATATCTTTAATAGTCACATATCACGTATTCATACTTTACTATCATATTAGGCATTCATGAAATCCTTATGGAAGGATAACTAAACATAAACTTCATTTTAACCACTCAAACATATTTCTAGGTCCCTTAACGTCTAAGTTCCTTTACTAATAAGCAATTAAGCACGTAAGCAAGCATCGAGAGCTAAGCATAGGGATCTTTCTTTTATAACATAACTTCTTAGCATTCTATTTAAACTATGCATGAAACCTCATTCATATGATGTGCGCATAAGGTTATCTATTTTCATAATCATACTTTTCTTAGTATTTCATTCATATGATATACATAAGGCACACATAAATTTTAAGTCTCATTCATAAAGTATGCATGAAATATGATCATAAGGCTTTCTTTTTCATGATCGTATCTTACTTAGCATCTCATTCATAAGTTATATTTGGAATGTCCACATAACGCTTTATTTTCATTAGCATACTTTACTTAGATCTCATTCACATTTCGTTCATAAGAAAGCACAGAACATGCATAGAAAACATCCCTTCTTTTCTTGAAAACACTTTGCTTAGCCTCTTGAGGCCCTAAAAAAAAAAAAAAAAACCTCTTTTTTAAGCCTCTTTGAGGCTCATTTTCATTAAAGGAAATCTCTTTCGTATTGGTCGTATAATGACCCTTATAACTTTTCACATTTTATTCAACTGGCCTCTCAATGGCCCTTGAAACGTTCTTTCTTCTGAAATACTTAAAATGGAAAAATACCAACTGCTTTTCTCTACTTATTAGGAAAATACATTTGGCATAAGATCATTACAGGGTGCTGATTGGATGAGATCTATTCTCAACCCCATAGTGAGACCTAACACTCATGCCTAAGCTCTTACTCCCAGGACAGCTACATATAACATATTGGACCATTACCCTTGTCAGGGTCTTCTAGGATCTTCAAGGACGAGGACTTATCTCCTCGGCTAACATCATTCATAACATATTGTCTGAAGCACATTATCTTTGGCAATTGAAAGTGTATGGACCATAACGGCTAATAATTTTGCTGCCTCTCATAGTGAAATTCTTTCTCATACATCGCACTTTCTTTTTAATCAAATTCTTTAGGGATTCCCCTGTTCAAGCGAGTTCACTCCCAAAACGAAGTTCGTATAGCTAAAATAGGCCATTGATTGCTAATAGTCATGGATACTATTGTTTTGAAACACAAGAAACATCCTTTTTCAAAACAACACCTTCACACGCATAGTACATCTTAATAACATAAGAGGGGAGGGATTTACACATAACTCATTCAAGCACTTCATAATCATTTCAACACAATGAGCCACACATGGCCTTGCAATCCACATGATTATAGTAATTATAAACCAGGCTCCCTTATCACATAGCAACCGACCACAGGTCCTCGAACCACTTATAGTTCTAACTCAAACCGTCCAACCACCATCTCAGTTTCAATTTCACAATTTAGTATTCTAATCATCATGATATACTGAAAAGCGATATGCAAACTTACGTAACTTACCAATGCTTACTTACCGAATAACAATTAGCAGTAGGCTCCAACCAATGGTTATAACCATACATACACATATATATATAGACATTTATACGACCTAAACTTGAAACGAATGTTTATTCAGCTAAGTTGAACTAACTAAGCATGAAACACGATTACATTCATGTATTGCAGTTAAGGGGGTAAACATGCTCATTTCGTTATTCGAATGTTATTTCCAAAGCTATTTCACAAGCATATTCAACTAAATAGACAAGTATCGATTTGAGGCATTCATTCATTGTTTCGAAGTTACATTTTAAGCCTAATTAAGCTATTTAAACATAGTACGATTCTAAACGTTCGTTTATTACATCGAAGTCATTATTCAAATCTAAATAAGCCACTGAAACATAATACGAATCAAGGCATTCGTTTAGTGCGTCACAGTTACTATTCGAACCTGATTTAGTCATTTAAGCATAATACGATCCAAGGCATTCGTTTATTATATTGAAGTTACTATTCAAGCCTCATGAAGCCATTTAAGCATAATTTAACTATGTGGACAGGCATCGATTTCAAGTGTTCATATGATATTTTGAAGCTAATATTCTAGCATAGATTAACCACTATACGAGCATCGATTCGAAGTGTTAACATGTTAAATCAAAGCTACTAATTAGACATGAATCAACTAACTATTCAAGCGTTGATTCGAAATGCTCACATATCATTTCGAAGCCACTATTTAGGCATGAATTAACTAAATATAGAAGCATCAATTCAAAACATTTTTAGGTCATTTCCAAGGTTACTTTTAAATACGAACCAAGCCACTTAGCATGCATCGAATGTAGACATTCTTAATTCATTTCAAAATCGTTTTCAACCATGAATTAGCTAACCTATCGGACATCGATTCG
>JAKOGI010001435.1:111614-154114 GCA_029747015.1 Carnegiea gigantea | reverse complement strand
AAACATCATAATATATGTTTTTATAGAAGATATCGTTTGGGGATCATTACGATTATCTTTGGTGATTAGAACATGTTCTTACGCTCACACCATAAATATGTTGATTTTAGGTGAATCGTATTCCTTAATATGTTTATTTTATTGCGTTTGCAGTTGGGTCTCATCAAGATAGCACCATATGTTTTTATGAAGAATGAGACATCATGTCTTATCAACAAGTCCAGTACGGGTGATGAAAAGACGTATGTTTGGGATCACTAGTAGTATCTTTGGTGATCGCTGAATGTTTTTTGGGTGATCAGCATCTTCTTACTTGTGGTTGCTTACTAATTAATAGGTCACTTCTTGATGATTATTTGTATTGCTTTTGGTCATAACTTGAACTACAGTTACTCATTAATAGTAATGCTATCAGTGATAACTAGAGTTATGTTTGGTGATTATTCTTTATATCTCTACTAAATTTAGGGCCATGAAAATTTGCATAAACCTAAAATGAATAAAATGTTAAATGATGTGTTATATAATTTTCATTTACAAAATATCATTTTCATTTACAAAATAATACTTGTCCATTGTAAATTGGCAACACAGAGAAACAGGATAGGGATAAACCTAGTCCTTCTTAGCAGCTTCCATGAGAATCACATAAATTGTCCCGAATTTCTTGGAATCTTTCGACCTTTTGTTACTATAAATCTTGCCCTATTGTGCTCATAGGTGACTATGTTGTGATAGTACTACGCCCTCAAAACGTTGAGCCTTGCATCCTAAGGACAAAAGGTAGTTCATGATGAATTAGTAACAACCTTGTTTTTTTGTATTGCTAGCAAAGTTAATGTTATGCTGTAATACTTACATCATTTGGATTCAGTCCAGATTGCCACTTCTCTCCTTCCCTCAAGTAGCTCTCCATGTGTCTCATACAAAATATGCCACAATCTATGACATTTGCACTAGACCTCTGCGGCATCTTCAAGCATACCGCCTTTAGTCTCTTAAGAATATCATTCTTAAGATGTTGTACACCTTGTAGGTAAAGGTTGAGTACTTTGCTCTACACAAATTTTCAAAAAATTGCACACTATTAGACATCAGCATAGTTATAAACAGTATAGTTCTTAAAACTCGCCAACTTCACCGAAAAGTCTCCATATGCAACCTTGAATGTTGTTCTTACGAGCATGCTATTGATGATCTCAAGCTTATCGTCCCTTAAGTTGTAGCAAAGTAAAAAAAAAATGCCCTCTATGACATACAGAGAAGAAAACCTGCAATTGTTTTTATTAAGGAAAGAGAATAAAAAAATTAAAAAAAACACATATGAATATTAACAGCTATGAACATTATAAATCAAAGCCTTTCCTTTAAGAAGCCAAGTGTATCAAGGGCATTCATGGAACATCACCCCTTGCCAAGTCAATTTGTTTGATTTTGATCCATAGACATCTTTTTAGCTCTCTATCCATTACCAGCTTAAAATCTTCATACCTCTTTTTGAATGAATTGACTTTTAACATTTCTTTGCTAAAGAAATACTGCATCGAAGAAAAAATAATGTATATTTATGCAATGTAATTTACCGCTAAAGACATACCATTCTTGGTGAGAAATTTGTTGAAGTAGATATTTTAATAACTCAATGTTTTAGTTATGATCACTAATGCAGTTATTATGGAGCAATAAGTTGATTGTGGGGCACTTACATTTTGATCACATGACATGAAGAGTCTGCTTGGAGTGGCCAAATCCCTTTTTCTCTCCCGCTCATTTAGTATGCTGGACCATATGTCGATGACATTCATCTCAACCTCCTCTCCTGGCTTTAGAGTGGCCATAGAAACCCCATTGCCCTCCTTATCGCCGCAACTGACAAACAAAGGTTCGCTACAAAATCAAGATGAAAAAGAGTGGTTACACACTTGCCAGGAAATAAAAAATGTCAGATTTGCAAAGGTAATCACATATTGATCACAAATCACATAAGTAATGATCACCCAACATAAAGACACTGATTATGTATGTCAAATTGTTGATCAATGACTAGATAACACCTTCATTAGCCAAAATGCATCACTTTTCATATAACCAGTGAATTATAGGGCATGATAGAAGAAGTAATCATTTACAAAAGTGATACCAAATTGATCACCAGTCACGAAACTACTGATCACCAATCACAGAATTATTCTTCACTAAGCAAATAATCACTTATCGCCAATTAGAAAACTATTCATCACAAAACACATAACCATTGATCACCAATTACACCCATATTGATCACAAGAAAATAATATTTGATCAACACTAACCAGACAACAACACTAAAGAAGTAAACATTTATACAAAGTAAATCAAATATCTAGCAGCGGCAACAATAACAGTTGATCGCCAATCACATAATTGTTGATCACTCATCATAAACATTGAATTGTAAGGCATGAGGGTGAGAAATAAATAAAAATAACAGTTGATCATGCCGTCACGTAACTGTTGATCACTCATCATAAACACTGGATTGTAAGGCATGAGGGTGATAACAAAACTAATCACCAGTCATAAAGCTGCTGATCCCCAATCATATATCTTTTTATCGTTAACCGCACAATAGATTGCTTTGCCCAAAGCATCACTTATCATACAAGAAAATTTACTAGAGATATTACATGTCATCCACATCTTCAACTTTGCCAAAAACATACTCAGATATGACCAGCTCATCTTGAGGCAGTTCACTGTCTAGCTTTGTCAGCCGGATGAAATACGGTGAGCAGTAGGCTAGATGCAGATTATTAAGCTGTTACTTCCTCAGTGCATCTGATGGCCCTACTTCCTCTAACTTTTCTGGAGTTCTTGTAACACCCACATGCTTTTCATCATTCTTTGCAGGTAATACCTCTTTTGTCAACTTTAGCTTGTTGGAATCAGTGGCTCGCTGATCACCACCAGCGCTGGGACTTCCTTTCTTCTACTCGACTATCTATTTGGCGGTCAGTGCAATTGTCATTTTTTTGCCGATGCTACCCTGCACAGTAGGCTTCACCTTGTGAGACAACTTTTCTTTCTCCCCACCAGTTTGTCTTTGATGCTCCTATTCTTTCGATGCTAGCTTCTGCTGCTGCTACCCTGGCTGGTTTGCCAGAGCATACTTAGCTGTTTTCTTACCACATTCACCATGCATGGTAGGCTTGGTCTGTTTGGTAGCTTCATGTCTGGCTAGTGGATTGTTGTCAGTTTTCTCGCTCTGGTGTTGTTTACCCTCAGCCACTAATGACAATGCTTGTTTGCTCTGTTGTGCTGGCTCTTTGGCATTATGAGGGGATGGTACTTTTGAGCCAGTGGTCTGCTGTAGAGTTGATATTTTAATCTTGATAGTGTGCTTCCTAGCCTTGCCCTTTTTAGAAGAAGTCTTGTTTCCTTCTTTGGATTTGTTCTCATCTGATTCCTTTCTACTCAGCTAGCAGCTCAATTGAGAAGTGTTCTCAATGGGAATCTCAATGGAGCACCGTCGTCATGATCTTCACTACCATCATCTTCATTAACCCCAGCAGTGTTTGGATCAGGCATAGAGGTGGGTTGAGGGATTGGGCTTTGACTGTCTGGCTGACTCAGTCCCAACCCTAGACTATATGAAGGGATGCTATCATCCTTCTTCATAAAATTGTTTGGTTGATCCCGCACCACATCCTCACAGTGGTCTTCCTTTTCAACAATAACGTGGCATCTACAACTCATGTGGTTCTCGGAATTTGATGTTCACTATCTTGTTTATGAAGTGAAAGTATGGGGCTGAATCATAGAGCACCACTGTCGTTGCTTGCTTTGTCCTTCGGTTACAGATTTTAAAACTCCGCGTGAGCACTCTGAAGGTCTACAACGGCCTTCTTCATAACATCAGTGTTGAGATCCTGACGTTCGCTAATGGCAGGTGGCCCTTCCAAACTGCACTCTCTCCGTGATTCTTCGTCTGCAGTATGAGCATTGTAGAATGAGGTGAGCACTGCCCTGCGTCATCTCGTATCTTCCGAAGATATTAACTCCCACTGTACTTATTGCACATGCAACCCATAAAGGTTGCGAAGTTTCTATAAGCCAATGCCTGTTGTTCCAAGGCAGAAACAATTTTGTCAACATATTTCTACAATTTTCAAAAAAATAAATATGTATGTTAGCTAATCATATATAGCATGCTTGTTGATCACTCACTGAACAATCATCAAATTGTAAAAACTAATGAGGAGAAAATTTATCTCTAGAAGCATTAGTTTAGATCACTGATAACATGAGCATTGATTACAACTCAAACAAGAATGGAAATAGAAGCAATCATGATAAAAAAAGTAAATAGTAAGTAATGTGATCACCAATCATATGCAAACGGATTATAAATAACATCTCTAATGATAACCAATCAAGGAATAACTGAAATAGAAGCAATGTTGATAAAAAATTCGACACTAAGTAGTATAATCACCAATCTTATGCCAACTGATCACAGATAACATCTTTAGTGGTCACCAACTAAAGAGAAATCCAAAAACAAGCAATGTTCGAACAATAAGTAATCTGATCACTAATCTCATGCCAATTATCAGTAATAACATCTATAGTAATTACGATACACAAAAGCAATAAACGTCAACCAAAAAATAAAATAAATAAACACTGATTTCAGTGATCACTAATACTATTAATAATGCTCACTAAAACAATGATTACTGACCAGTCAGTACATAATCTATACAAAGATAGAAATTCAAGTTAAGTTGTGGCTAATCAGTAATCTATATCTGTATTGAATCACTTATCAGACAAGTATTAATCACCATACAATACTTATCGCCATTCACAAACAAGGATGAAACTCTAAGGAATGGGCATAAAGGGGGTTATTTATTACTTGAAATTCTGTCTTCTTTGTGTCTACAGCAGCTTCACTTTGAGTCTCTGGTGGTTGTGAGAAATGAAACGCTTACTCAACTGTCTCTTTACTAACAGCCTTCTATACCATGGCTTTGTATATTTTTTGAAAAATAAAGATCTTACCATATTAAACTTTAAGCATCGTGCGGAAAGAACAAAAGATTTATCTACTTTATCACTAGCACTATGCCCATTTGATAACCAATCACAACATTGTTGTTCAATTACTAAACAATTAAGCAATGAGGAAAAAAAGGAAAGATAGATTAAAGTCGTTGCTAATGTTGTTTTTACTAACCACCAATTAAGCAGCTTTTGATCACCAATATTACTTCTATTAATCACAAAGTACAGAAGGACTCTATTCTAAAACGATCACTAATTTAAGTAAAGAGATCACTAAGGGAATCTGTATTAATCACCAACAAGGATTTCTCAAATAATTTGCAACAAAGATAGGTATTTTCGCTTACCACCTGAGTTTTAGACCTCCTAATGTCTTCAGCAGGATACTGCTCAGGTATTGTTGGGTGTGGGACATTTAGGCGAGGTCCAATGGTGCCTCTCCTAAAACCATAGCTCCAATCCTTGTCTTCTATCCTTTTCTTGATGTGCTCATTAGTCCAAGTAGACATTGTAGGGAATTCCCTCTTCACTGTTCTCTTAATGAAGACAACTCTATCTAAGTACAGCATCTGTAAATACGGAAACATCAAAAAATACTTAGTACAAGGAATGCGGTTACTTATATAGTTATTAACAGTTGATCACTAATACATAATTATTGATCACTAAAGCACAAGTTATTGATCCCTAGTCATTTAATTGTTGAACAGTAAGGCATTTGTTTTTTTTAATGATCACTATGTTTGCTTATATTGATCACAAATTTTACCAATGGCTACATTGTTGAATAGGAGAACTGACTATCAAGAAGAAAATAGACCGTCGAAATGCACCCCTTTAGTGGCCTTACTCTCCTTGTAGCGCCTGACACTAGTGATCATCTTATCTAATATGAACTGGTAGCAGTCTAGGAATGCAATCTGGTTAACGTCCTCGATATATTTGAAGATGGACTTGCCGCAATAGCAGTTCTTTGGTCTACCAAAAAAGCAGCTCACCAAATTTATGATGAAGTTCCTCTCGAAACGCTCGCCCCTGTCTTGTTTAGCTAGAATGAACCCCAGCATTTGAGTGAGTTCTGGGGCATTCTGCTCAATTTTCCATTCCTTGAGCCACACAGCGTGCACCTTATCATAATTCTTCATTTATGGAAGACTTGGTGATTTCAATGATTTCCTTTCCCCCAAAAGGTACACCCAGGGTCACATACAGATCGAACGCTGTGACTAGAAACTTTTGCCCATTTGGACGCCTGAAGTAGACAGCATATGGATCAAAGCTCTCTACCAGCCACTTGGAAAAGTTCCCTAGGATTTGCTTCATATCAACTTTCAAGAAGGAAGTAAACCCTATTGATTTGACCACCTCAGCCTCAACTTCGTTAAGCTGTGCCACTCTGGTACATTCTCTTTTCATTGACACCTTCCTCAAAGTTTAAAGCCCGCTCTTCCTGTACACTTTAAAAGTCCTACCCTGAGTTGGTTGGTTTCACTAGTACCAAAGCAGCACCATCACCTTTGGATTGTAATGAAGGATTCCTCCTCTTTCAGACAGGTTTTATAGTTTCATGAATGGAAACCTCTTCTTCCATCTCGCTTGGGTTGTTGTCATGTATCTACCTCTTTGCATCCATAAGTTGGATCATTTTCTTCTGAATCCAAACTGTTGGAAAGTTCTATGTCAAATACGTGGCCTTTCTGTACTGCAGCCTTCGATAAATGCCGCATCCTCTCTAATTGATCATCAGTTAGTGCCTTCTCCTTTGGCTTCTGCTTTTTTGTTTATTCTGCCTTCTCCCCCTTTTCCTTATTCTCCAGTTTGGTGGGGGCTTTTTGAAAATGTTTCTCTTTATCTTCGGGCTTCTTAGGAGATTTTGACACCCTTCATCCTCACTTGAAGCATTTTTGGCAGCGATCTGCTTGCTGCTCTTCTTGTTCTCCTTACCTTTCACTGCACTTTTCTATGTAGGCTCATCACCCTTTCCCAATTTCACTGGAAATTTCTCCCTCTTGGCCTTGTTGCTTAAAGGCTTATCAGTGTGGTCTTTGTTAGGCTTCCTCTTTTCAGCAACTTTATCTATGCGTTTGTTGGGAAGTCCTTCTTTTTTCCTTTTCTTTCTCTATATGCTTGTCATGTGCATGCTTTTTAGAGGTGAGCTCTTCATTGTTCTTGCTCTCAATCTTCCCTTTCTTGTTAGCCTTCTTCTTCTTTTGGGCTTTTGAGTGGGTTCTTAAGAAAGATGTTCTTTTTGTGGAAGGTTATCCGATGACTTGTCACCGTTACCCTTATTCACCGTCTCCGTCTTTTCGTCAACTATCTTTTCTTTATCTAATTCAGCGGGTTGCTATTCATCGCTCTTTCATTTTGCAGCTTTTTCAGGTGATTTATTAGATACTAGTAGCTGCATTGCACTGCTTTAAGCATTTATGTCACTCTTGCCTTTCTTTTGTGTTTGTTCATCAGTCGGGGATTTATCTTTGGATCCCTTGTTGGCATCTAAATTATCTTCTTCATCGGATCGTTTGGAGCATCATCACTAGTTTTGATTTTTCGAGCAAACACTTTGTAACAATGCTTTTTTCCTTAACCAGCACTGCTCTACTTTTTTCAGCAGATCTTCTTTATTCATCATCCCTTATCTTGCTTTCTTTTGTATTCAAAGGCACGTTAGGACTGCAGAATACAAAAGGCAACTTAGTGTATAAATTCTAAGGTTGTACTGTAATTAGAATGTGTTCCTTTTGGCTTCTTTGCCGAACAAAAAATTATTACTATATAAAAAGGCAAGTTAGTATAAGCAGTACCTTTCCACTTCTTTGTTGGACAGACTTAAAGCATTGACATCTTGAATGACATTTTTTATTATTTTAGAAAACTCGGTAGGATCATTTTGGGGCCTTCAGTAAAGCCAGAAATTTTTGTATACAACATACATACAAGAAAAATATAGCATACTTCAGTGAACTCATGTAATATAATACATCACTAATCATAGTTGAAATGGCTAGCAATCACAACTGCATTCATCGAAAATACTGAGCACATGATAAAAGTGCAATGGTAAAGGGAGTTGTTTATTATATGTACTATGTGTCTGTGTTTATAGAAAACAAGGCATACATCTATTGATGACAAACACTACTCATTAGTAATCGTAACTCTACTAATCACCAACAACAACGCTACTGATCACCAATCAACACTTTGTTTGTTATGCCAAAAGGCCTGATCACCAATCATAACTATACTGATCACCAATAAGAACACTGCTGATCGTCAATGATATGCCTACTAATCACAAACGAGGGATCGCTACTTTGTTAGTAGATCATAATAAGTAAAAAATTTATATTAATCACTAAAGTAATTCCTATTGCTTGCAAATTAACAAGTCACATACGTAATATGTGCGTGTTGATTCATTTGGTGGTGGGAATAGGGTTGATCTCCAATTATTCTGGTATTAATCACCAATGACAGCAGTAATGATCACCAATCATACCTCTATTGATCACCAACAAGGTATTGCTGTCAAAATACACATCTAATATAAAAAAGATTCACCTAAGGCTTGCAAATACATTTTTGAAGGAAATAGTTAATCAGTTTAAGAAAATCATTTGGTGTAAAAAAATATCCTAGAAATTCCTCATAAGATAAACATGTATCCAAATGGATCACTAATATCATATCTAACGATCATTAGTTACATTCCTAACACTCACAAACTACACAGACAGTATAAAAAGATAGTTCTTAGATGGTTTTTCCACAATTTTTGCAGGAAACATTTAAAGTATCTCAGAATTCGAATTTTTACCAAACAACGTACCAAGATTCATCAATAGTGAAACACATATCCAAACCAATCACAAATATTATAGCTAATGATCACCAAATATGCAACGATTGATCAAAAATTACACATGTAATCTACAAATACTCAATGTTTGAATTACATTTTTTACCTCTTTGAAGGTCATTGCTCTCCATTTCCATTACTTGCTTCTGGAACTTTCTATGCCATGGTGTTTCTCAGTACCAAACCCTAGACAAAAAGCAAATGTATGTCAAACCGAAAGATTTGACAAAATAACTCCTTCAAAAACACACTATACCAATAAACTTAACGAAATCTACAATAGTATTAGAATAATAAATTAAACATTGAAAAAGGAGGTTCATAAGTAAAAGATCAATGCATCCTAAGTACATTTCTATGAACCAAAAAACACTTTTTAAGTTCAAAACAGAGTACAAGTTTGACAAGTAAATGTGAAAGCAGACTTCGAATGAAAATACACAAATTAACCAAAGATCGTCTAAAAATCAAAGACAAATGCATAAAAAAAAACTAAATGTACTAAAACTCAACAGACAGAGGAATGACACACAGAAAAGTCAAGACTTTCACCTTCGAAATGCAGAAATGATCATAAGAAGTTGAACGATTTCAAGAATGCTGACTTGATTGCAAATTCAAACTCTGACAAAGAGAGACAGAGAGAGTAAGAGACAGATAGAGATAGTAACACACAACACACACACACACAGAGAGAGAGAGAGAGAGAGAGAGAGAGAGAGAGAGAAGAGAGAGAGAGAGAGTAGCATAGCAATAAAGACACTAAGAAACTAAAGAGTCTCTTGGAAAAATTTTAAACAACCATTATGCGCTCTTTTTTAGAATCATGTGTTTTAATTTCTTTTTGTTTTTCGCATTGTTTGGGCAATTATATAAATAGAGTTCGTTGCCTACCATAATTAGGGAACAAGGATATAAATTGACACAAGGGATTTTTAAAAAACTGAATTGCTATTTTTTTTCATGTGCAACTAAAAGTTGAAAATATTCACAATAAAGAAAATACATGTTTGAATTTATACAACATAATGAAGCTTGCAATCTTAAGCAAAATAACATTTATAGATATGTTTGTTAATCGCTAATAACATTTATAGAATCCATGGTGGTGATAAAAGTTGTGCAACCAAAAGCCAATTGAACACTAATATTATATAGAAAGACAAACATTCAATAAAGACATGAGTGCTTAAAGGATTTATATCGTATAATCACCAAAAACATGAGTGCTCCTCACTTTTTTAGATAATCTACGCAAATACATTCAAAGTTAAGCTTGGTGATCATTCACATGTACCTCTATTGATTACTCATGATATAAATAGTGATTAGAAATAACATATTTACTGATCACCAATAGCAGATATTCTGCTTATTGTTAACACAAACACTTTGATCACTAAAAACATTACTATCAATCATTAATGCTATTTTATAATTATTACTAATGGAACCAGTACGGATCACATAGGTGAGATGCACTAATGTTGAAGCAATTTATCAGCAATGAGAGCTCTATGGATCAACCTTCCACGCAAAAACTAAATTCTAAGCGATGGAGGAAAAAAGGAGAGATTGAGTTCAACTGCATAGTAATCCGACTTGTACTAATTACTAACTCCACAACTTTTGATCACTAATATGACTTGTAAAGATCACTAGAAATACATCTATCAACAGAAATAATACTCATTGCATAAGTACTTATCAGAAATAACATATCTATTGATCACCAACAATGCATATTCTGCCCATTTTTAACCCATACATTTGTGATCACTATAACATCACGGTTGTTATTAATGACTATCACTTAGAATATGAGCACTGTGAAGCTCTACAGTAGCCTCCTCCATTGCAGTGTTCTGGTGTTCGCTTGTCGCAGGCGGTCCGTCCGCACTACCCTCTTGCTGGGATTGTTCATGTGCAGTAGCAGCATCATAGAATGAAGTGAACATTGCCCTTGCTTCATCTCGTATGTTGTGAAGCCCTTCATTGTTGCCCATACTTGCTTGACATAGAGTCCATGATGGTGATTAAATTTTCATAAGCAGAAGCCAACTGCTTAGTAGTGGAAACTGTCTTATCTACATCTTTCTATAAAACATATAAATATAATATATATATATATATATATATATATATATATATATATATATATATATATATATATATATATACATATATATGTTTGTTGATCACTAATAACATAAGTATTGATCACGTACTAAACAATCATCAAATTGAAAACTAATGAAGAGGAAACTGATATAAGCAATATTAGCGATCACTGAAATTGGTGTTTATTTATTTTAGATTCTCATTCACATGAGTGTGAATCAAAATTTCAAATAAGTGGATGCCAATTGAAGGGATCACTAATATTATTTATAATGATCACCAAAAATATGAGTGGTCAACACTTTTTAGATAATCCACACAAATTCTACAACTTTTGATCACTAATTCCAAAACTTTTGATCACTAAAGATCATCAGAAATACATCTATTGATCACCATGCATAGAAGGAATGTATTCAAAGTGCTAGGAGTAACACTGAAACAAGCAATATAAACCATCACTAAATTAAATCAAAACATGACTAAGGACACATGTAATGATTACCATGAAAGATGAGAATGCTTTGTTTGCTAGCTTAATTTCACTCGCCTTGTTGTCTACAAAAGCTTGCTGCTTAGCCTCTGTTCATTGAGTGACATCAAAGGGAGGTCCAACAACACCCCTCCCAAAACCTTTGCTCCTATACTTAGCTTCTATCCTTCTCTTGATGTCCTTATTAGTCCAAGTGGACATCGTAGGGAATTGTCTTTGCACTGCTCTTTTAATGAAAACAGCACTGTCTCAATACATCATCTGTGATTACAAAATGATGAAAAAATAAAAAAAATATTCAATTAGCACATGCATTTTGGTAATTTATACACGTATGAACAGTTGATCACTAATCAACAAGTTATTGATCACTATTATGTTAATTGTTGATAAGTAACACATTTTGGCATTGCTTTTTAAATGATCACTATGTTTTATTATATTGTTCACCAATTTTATGAAAGGGTTAGGTTATTGTATAGTACAACTCACTATCAAGAAGAAGAGCATACCATCGAAATGCACCTCTTTCGCAGACTTACTCTCCTTGTACTGGCTCACACTGGTAATTAGCTTTTGTAGTACAAATATGAACCAGTCTAGGGATGCAATCTGATTTACATCCTTTACATATTTGAGGATGGACTTACTGCAGTAGCGGTTCTTTGGTCCGCTGAAAAAGCAATTCACTAAATAACATGAGTCAGTTCCGGGGCATTGTGCTCAATTTTACATTCCTTAACCCATATAGCATGCGCCTCATCATATTCTTCATCCATCGAAGACTTCGTGATTTCCATGATTTCCCTTGCCCCAATTTGAACACCTAGGGTCACATAAACATTAAATGTTACGACCGTAAACCTTTGCCCATCCAGAAGCACGAAGGAGGCAGAGTAGGGATCAAAGCTCTCTACCAGCCATTTTGAAAACTTCCCTAGGATTTGGTTCAAATAAACCTTCAAGAAGGAAGCAAATCCCATTTATCTGACAGCTTTAGTCTGGGCTTCATTCTGCTGTGCCACCATTAAAGAGAATGAACGTATACTCATCCTCATGATAAATGCCTTTTGATACATTCTCTTTTCATTGCCACCACTCTCATAATTTAAAGGCTGCTCTTGTGAGGCAATCTGAACGTCCTGCCCCGAGCTGCTTATTTCCTCTTCTAACAAAGCAGCACCAGTACTCAATTGAGTATCTTTTTGCTCGATGGCTTGTTTGCCTTCAAATTTTAATACAGGCTTTTTCACCTTTGGAACAGCCTTTAGACCTACATGGATGGGTGTCTCTTCTTCCCCCTCTTTCTCGTTCGCATTATGATCGGCCTCTTCATGTTCATGGGTCAGAATGTCCTTTACCGCATCTTAATTCTTCGGAATTGGGACGCTAGATATGTGGCCTTGTTGTACTATAGGCTTAGGTAAGCCTCCCGCCCTTTGCGATCACCTGACGGTGATTGGTTTCTTCTTTGGCTCCTGCTTCTTTGTTTCTTCTCCCTTTTCATGTCTTTCTTTGTGCTGGAGTTTAATACGAGATTTGTTAGAAGGTTCCTTTTCCTCTTGAGGCATCGCAGGAGATCTATCAGAGCCTTCATTGTTACTTTTAGCATCCCTAGCATTGCTTTCTTTATTGTCTAAACCATCAGAAATCTCTACCTCAAAAATGTGCCCTTTCTATACTGGAGGCTTTGATAAGTTTTGCACCCTCTGTGATGATCTAACATGGAATGCCTTCTTCTTTGGCTTCTCCTTTTTTGTTTCTCCTGGCTTCTCCCCTCTTTGCTTCTTCTCGGATTTCATTGGGTTTTTTTTTTTTAAGCTTTCTCTTCTTGTTGTGGTTTGTTACAAGATCTCTCAGTCTCTGGATGAGTACTTAGAGCCTTGTTAGCAACATTCTACTTCTTACCCTTCTTCGCTTCCACCTTCCCCACTGAGCTGTCTTCTTCCATCTCTTTTGCAGCACTCTTTTGTAGAGATCCATCGCCCTCTCTTGCTTGTTGAGAAAAATTACCCCTCTTTGCCTTCTTACTTATAGTCTCCTCACATTTCTCTTTCCCAGCCTTCATCTTCTTGGAACGTTTCTCGACGGGTTTCTTAGGAACAACTTCTTTTTTTATTGCTCTTTTAGCTGCCTTATCGGTCTTTTCCTTATCATCAATATTCTTTTCGGGGGGGACTCTTCAATAATTTTCTTCTCAATCCTCCATCTTCTTTATGGTATTTTGAGTTGATTTGTCAGTCTTCCTTTTCTTGTGCAGCAGTACTTTAGCCAGGGATTTATCTTTAGAGGCTGTGTTCTTATCTAACTTGTCTTCATTATCAGAATCATTCGTAGCATTGTCGTCATCATGTGTCTTGCGGGCAAACACTTTGTAACGACGGTTCTTCTCTTGGACAGAACTGTTACTAGTCTTATTAGTAGATCCTCTTCTTTGATCAGCGTCTTGTCCAATTTCATCGAGATTTGAAGCTATTTTAGGACTATAGAATACAAAAGGCAACTGAGTAAAAAAAAGTGCATACTTCTATGAACTCACAAAATATAATGTATCACTAATCATGATTCAAATCATCACCAATCAAAACTGCATTGATCACAAATACTCGATATATGATACAAATTGGAATCATAAGACATTTATTTATCATGTGAGTGTGTTTACATTGCTGGTTGGAAAGGACTGTTACTGATGAGTTGAAAGCAAACACTTATAGAGACGAGAATAGAATAAGCAAGCATTTTATAAATTAAAAAAATAATTATTAATACAATATCTAACTTTGTCTAATTAGTTACCTAATGATCACTAAATATATAACACATATGTAATATGAAAAATATTCACTCAAAAGGTTTAAAATGCAATTTTTACCTATTAGAAGGTGATTCTTCTCTATTCCCCTTGGTAGTTTCTTAAACTTTTCACCAGGCCATGATTTCTCGGTAGTAAACCCTAGAGAAAAAGCCAATCCATGTGAAATTGCAAGATGGAGGAAAATAAATCCTTCAAACCATAATGTATCATTGAACTATACCAAATTATACAATATTAGCAGAAAAAGTAAATTTAAAATCAAAAAAGGCGATTCGAAAGCGAAAGATCAGAGTGTGGTACATTTCTAAGAACCAAACGACATGCTTTTTAGTGAAAAAAACAGATTAAAAGCTTTTAAAAGTAGAATTAAAACCATGTTTCCAACAAAATATTCGAACTTACGGAAGATAAAAAAGAAGTGGAAGAGAAATTGCCCAAAACAATCCAAAATCACTGCACTAAAACAGAACAAGAAGAGCAATGTGAGCACAAAAGTCAAGAATCTCACCTTCAAAGTGCGAAGAAGCTTCAGAGAAGTTGAAGGGGTTGATGAATATTGAAGAGATTGCATATTAGAACTACGAGAGAGAGAAAGAAAGACTACTAGAGAGGATAAGAGAGACTGCGAATACAAGAGCAAGATGCACGTGAGAAAATAAACATGTAGTAGAGTAATAGAGATAGAATAACAGAGAGACTGTGATTAAGAGAAAGAGTTGGTTGGCTATCACAACTGAGCGTATATATTAACTTGGTATAAGAATATTAATTGGTCAACACCTTCTTTATAAAACTACATTGTGGTTTGTGTGTTTTTGTGTTTTTTAATTTTTGTTTTTATTTTTTTGGGTGCGAATTAAAAGATAAAATATTTCGAGATATAATGCATATTTCAATTTTGTTGAAGGCAATGAAGTTTGGAATTGTAATCAGTGATCGATAGATGTCGCTTTGGTGATTAATAGGGTCACTTTGCTGATCATGAGAACTATGTTTGGTGATCACTAGATGTATTCAAGATGATCAACACATCCTCAATTGTAGTTGATGATCAATAGTTCTAGTTTTGGTAATCATTAAAAGTATATCTCCTGATCGCTAGTTCTATTTATGATTATCAACATATTATCAATTACAGTTACTAATATCAGCATCTTCGGTAATGATCAATGGGTGTTCATTTAGTGATCATTAGCATTGCTTTTGCTAATCAATGGATTTCTTTATGTTGTCCTGGGCAATGTCTAAAAGATCACAATACATGTGTAGTTATAAACTTAATGATCAACGCAAGTAGTTTTGGTCATCATCATAACTATGTTTTGTATTGAAGAGATGAATTACATATGATGACTGATCACTAATTAGATATCAAATGATCATCAAAACTGAAATCCACTACTTTCTTGACTATAAACATCTCGCTTACCCGTGCTGGCCACTAGTTTCTTCACTTCTTCAGCCTTGTGATTTCATAAACATTTACCATTCTCTTCACATGTGTCGAAATTGCGTTCGTACGTGAAGTGAGGATCTTGTGGCAGCACACCACCCTAAACTTATAGACTATAGTAACTTGAGATACAAATCAAATAAGGGTCGTGCACAATAACTGTGATGATATCTCAAGCTTAAGCATCTTGATTCCGTAAAACAAGCTTGCATTAGAAAATTTTCTTCTTAAAAGGGGATTGAGTAGCATGTTCATCTGATCATTTGCGAATCCTACATTCCAAGGGCAAGGCACTCTTTTGCATTCCTGCATGTGCTTTACAACATAAATGGTTTCATTGTCATCTGTCTTTGAAGCCTCTTGCTTCCATGACAGATCTATGTATCTTAGCTCAAATGCTTAAAAAGATTTTGCTTTTTCTTATCAATTCGTTCATCTGTGAGATACTTCTGAAAGATCGTGATCTACAATGCTTATATATAACCAGTAACATAAATTAGGAAAAAGCATAAGCTTCAGTTTGTTTTTAACACAGACTAAAATTTTATGAAGCTTTTCCAAAATATCTAAAAAGTATTCATGTACGTAATGTTCTCTACACTTTCTCTTGATATAGTCAATTATGTCCATACTTTTTTGCTTGAAATTGAAACAAATAAGAAATTGTTTTCCCTCGTCATAGCAATGGAAGAATACCTGAAACACTAAATTTATCATAAACTAGTGCCTGAATAATACACAATGAAACAAATTTTTTTTTTTAAAGTGTATCCATCTAGCTTAGTTCTCACCATGTCAACGTGCTTGAAGTTGATATGTGGACTCAAGGACAGCTCCTTGTTCAGCTGGCGGAAGAACGCAGCTTCAGCTTTCTTTTCATCTTTTATCTTTATGTACGAATGCTTCCCAAAAAAACAGGCTTTTGGCTATGACAATCAATGTATTTTACAAAAAAGTATACATGCATGTGTAAAATATCATTGAAAGTATTTTTTTTCAATTAGCTTACAAACGCTTCGTTTGTGAAGAAAAGCCTTTGAATATGGGAATAATTTGTATTCTGTTCACTTGCATTGAATATATTTGCCCAAACGTCCACTATGATTTTGTCAACACGGTCATCACCAACAATAGTTGAGAGCATGCCTCAATTAGCCACGTAGTATAAGTCATCGTACAGCACTTGGCTAGCGAATAAACAAACAAATCCATCACTAAAATACCATTTACAAAAGACTTGTCCATGAATCACTTTTTTTGGGAGACATGTTTACTCTTACCTCCATTCTTCTTCTGAGTTAAAGACAAAGTCAGCATACAGGTTCAGTTCGTATGAAATTGCATGAAAGATCGTCGCATTCTACTACATTTAAGCGGAGAGCAAAGAAGGTGCACACTCTATTGACAACGGTGGAGTAAAGTAAAAATAGTTAGTACACACAGCCAGTGAAATAAAATTCATACAAGGGGAATGCAACCTGGAAGAAAAATATAAAAACATGGACATTAAGTTTATCGTGAAGAAAACTAGTATCCTCATTTTTTTTTTCACTTGTTTACAATTCTGTGATACTACATGGAGCTGACCTTGTTCTGCACCTTTTCGGTGCTTTAACCAGTACAGCTTTGCCTTTGTTAGTATTGGTTGTTGTTTGTACATCTCGTATATGAAGATTAGGCTTTGCAATTCTCATCAAAGATCGATCAACGAATGCGTCGTTGTCTTCCTTGGAGCATAGCATTATTGGACCTTTAAAACACAACAACTAATCATAAAAATTGTATAAATATAAATTTAGACGAAAACAAACAGTGCTAAGGGAAAATGGGATGCACTGTTATACAGATCATTTATACAGCTGCAATATGATTTAAAAATTTCAGCAATGGATGCAAGAAAGTGGGGGAAAGCATGTTCGCATGAAGTGAACACTAATTCATCAACTATAATCACTAATTGATCAAGTGATGATTAATAAGTTTTGAGGTAATCATCGTCAATTTAACACATTTTTGGTGTAGTCTTTTGTGGTCACTAATTTGTCTCCTAAAGATCATTGATTTTATCAGTAATGATCACTATATTTACAATTCATTAGGAATATTTAAACACAAAAGATCACTAATGTGTCTATTTATGATCACTACTTTCTAGCTTAGAGGACAAAATCTACATGTAAAAAGAATTATTGCTAGCATGATCACTAATTTTCTACTTAAGATACCTAATTTGTATGGTGATGGACAGGAAAAATGCACAACAATAATGTCATTTGGTAACATCAAATAGCAACAAAAATTTGGCTGCAAGACTACGAGAAGAAGTACCCGGCAGCAACGGTGTACTGATGCATTGTGCGGAGGTCATCACACATCTCGTAATGACATCCTCTACATCACAATTTATTACTTGCACTGCCACTGCTAGAATATCAGGCAGTGAATCAACGACAACTCCTTTGGGCAGCGCCTCTTTCTCGTCTTGGGACACTCCAAGGCTGAAACTAGGTATAGCAAACTGTGGAAAGTCATGCACCATATCTTGATATCCTATAAAATTCTTCTCAATTGCATCAATCTACATTAGGAACCCTTCTGATTCATACGAGTCTTGCAAGAGTACCAGGTTCTACGCCCTCTTAGGCCTATCCCAGGTGAGGGCATCACTCATCAATTCCACAGCTACCTTTCTTACTCCCATTAGTGAGGTGCGTTTTTTAGGAATCAAATCCTGCAACTCTGCTATGACTTCCGCCCTCGGATGTTGGTTATTATCAAATTGGTTGCTGCTCGAGTGTCCCAAAAAAGAGGCTGATGAAAACGACCAATACTTACAGTCAAACGAATATGGCACCTTACCCTGGAAAACGATGGATGAAAATAGAAGAAGTACAATTTCTTTGTTGTTTTGTTTCAATAAATAACAAAATAAATTAAACATGTTTGACTCACCTTAACCTATGAAACTCTTGTTTGATCTTCACCTTTACCTTTATCTTCAACACTTTTGCTATGATGTTCCTCTTCATTAACTTGTTCCTCCATATCAGTCATGCTTGTCTTATCTAATGTATCCTCAAGATAACCTCTTCCAAATCCAATTACAGATTCTTGTCGCGCCTTATCTTTTATTTCGTCATTTGTCCACACTCTTAACATCGGCGATTGACGGGGCATCGACCTTAGCTTGAACACCACACGATCAAGGTAACACAGCTGCAAGAATCACAAACACATTTGTAGGGACACAAATTAAAGACATATTATAAAATGAAAGCTCGGCCAAAAAAACAAAAGAAAAACAATAAACCCATTGTCCTAATCACTCATTGCGACAATGATGATCACTAATTTCTCTACTAATGATCACTAATATGTCAAACAGACAGATGGTGATCACTAAGCAAAAAATGCATGTAGGAATGAAATTGGCGATCATAAACAGACAGATGTTGAAAACTGTAATAGCCCAACCCTAAATCATGTTTATTTATCTAATTAAGCTATGTTATTAATTTTTCACATTTATTTTCCTCATTTAATCATCCGGTTGGGAGAATTTAATTTTGGGCCCCACTTTGCAATTCAAGTTTCATTTACCGTACTAATTTCAGGAAAATTGATAGTAGACATCGATAATTATGATTTAAAAGATTAAATTATTTTTCATAACATCACACAAAAAAAAAAATAATTACGAGCTACGCAAAAATTTTATCGCAACGGAGTGCTTTATTTTCGAGCCCAATTCATTTGGGCGCAACTTGAAGCCCAACATACTTATACACTTGATTTAGCTAATGATAATTGTTTATATCTAATCATAATCACCAGGAGCTAGTTTTGGGAGCTTAAATATCAGCCACATACTTAGATAAGGCAAAAAAAAATTTACAACCAAGCAAGCAAAACACAAAGTCTTTTCTTCTTCTCCATTTCTTCTTCATGTTCTCCACCTCCATAGCATCACCCTCCCCCTAGCCACTGCCACCAGCCGGGGCTGCTGCCAGCTAGCCCCATCACTGCAGCACCACCAGCTGCCACCCCTTCAACCACCACTAGCACCAAACACAATACCTCCTTCACATCTTCCGATATTCAAGCTTTAGTGAGGTAATCTTTAAATCTAACTTTGTTTAATTCTTGGATTTATGTTAGTTTTGATCATGAATCATGTTGTCTTGATGTAATCAAGTGTTATTTTGATATTTTGGTTGTTGATTATGCTTGAAAGCAAGTAATGATTGAAGTTGTTCATGATCATGCAAGTTTAGGTTGTGATGATGGATTTTGATTGTTTTAAATGAGGTTTTGTGATCTTTAGTGTTGGTAATGAATATCAAGATGTTTATGTTGATTTAGATGAGTTAAAGAGTGATTTTAGTGGATGGTTATGTGAAGAAAAGATTGAAAATATGTGAATTAAAGCTGGGAAACAGACCTAAAATAGGGGCCACTTTGGGACTTAACTGGTAATGTTTGGCACATGAAAAAATTGTGATTTTTGGTGTAGTGATGTCTTGATGAGTTAGCTTTCAATAGACTCTAGAATTAATCAATTTGGAGTTGTGTGGATGAAGTTATGACCAATTTACTGAAGACTGCGCAGAATGCAATGAAACTAGGAGCATATTTGAACAGGAGAATTTACGAAACAAAACTAGTATTGATTGGGGTATTGAAAAATTGTTATTTTTGGTGTGTGGATATATCAATGAGTTATCTTTCAAATACCTTTTGGATCGCCTTAATCTGAGTCCTGTGGAAAAAGCTATCGTCGTTTTGCTATGACTGCGCAGATTGGACTGAACTTATGCACATCTGTGTTCTACCCTAATTTTAGGGACCGTACTATGTGAAGCATGCTTTGTGTCCTAAATAAAAGTTTTAGTGGACATTATTAGCGTTTCATATTGGGGTTTTACATCTTAGTTAGAGGTCGGGAGTGAACGATATGGATTTTCTAATGTAGATCACCAAACGGTAACATGAGTGAATATAGAAATCGTGACATTTGAAAATATTATCAAAAATTTCTATATAATTATGAGTATTGCAAAGAAATTACAAGGTTTAGTGAGTTCAACAAGTTTGATTGGTGTATGAAAGCTTATTTGGGTTGAAAAACCGAGTTAAATGAGCATGAAAATGAAATTCGAGAAGTGGGCAGAGTAATGACTCAAATCAGTATCTATTGCACTCAGTTGGGGTTATTTGAGCTTTTATGAACCTCACAACACCTCTCCTAACATTAAGCCTTCTATTATCCATTTCAGAAGTATTGCACTCTCTATTATCCATTTCGAAAATATCAGAAACCCATATTTCATTTATATCAATTAAGATCTTTTCATTATCACCTCAATCATTCCAATTTGGTCTATTTTATTTCAGTTTGTTCTATTTCAAGTTCAATAACCCTAATTGATTTATTTTTCAAATTATTTTGTTGTAACTTATCTTACCTTGAATTATTGGAATTGTTGAAGCTTTTTAATTAATCAGTTTCCATTACGACGGGAGTAAATATTGTTTCCTAACTGCATTTACCTATAATTACATTTCTTTAGCAGAATCAGGCCCCAGTCTATCGTTTCCATTGTGCATAAGTATTATCAAATGAAATATCATTTTAAAGACTTCAGGTACGTTCATTGCCTGTATCGTTAGAAATCAGCACGTATTTATCGAAATCGCAATGTTTTGGTAAGTACATCAATGAATCAATTTAATCAGTGCTTTATCACATAATTAGTGACCCCATCTGTTATCAGTTACAGGGCATTGCCCTGCAGTTACCCGCGCGGCTTCAGGCCAGGTCCCCCGGTCAGCTTGGCAGGTGTACACCTATTCACATATTGTAACAGTTACTAAGGGGTGCACTAACAGATAATAATTGGCAATTCAATTTTATATGCATCTCATTCCCTGTTTTAAAATCAAAATGAATTACAAAGCGGGCCCAAATAAATTTTCAGTGAATCTTTAACATTACAGGAATGCAGGTACTGAGCTTTGGCTCACAGTTCGAAATGTTTTTCATGTTTTGTTTTCGGCTAATGCTCAGAGAATTGCCCTCATGCAAACAAATCAGCTGAAGAAAATAAGTGAAGCAAGGAAATTCGAATGGATCAAAAGTTATGCAGTATATGCACACTTGAAAGCTGTATCTTGAATTCTTTAGTGGATAGAGATGTAGATGTTAGATGGTGAATTATTTTCTTATGGTCTATAAACCTTGCATTGGTTAATACTGTTTGTGAATGGTTGATCATATATGCTTAACTGTGTCATTTATAGCACTCATGTTTCAAGCCTTATCCTTTTGGACGGCGATAATGCCCCTATCATTGGGTTATCTAGATTAATTAAGGGATTTGCTAGGGATTATAATATAAACAGTGAAACATGTTTAATTTTGGGCGTTACAGATTTGGTATTAGAGCCAGGTTTAGATTTTCTTGATGGAATATGGAGTATGGAGGGTGGAGTTAAGAGATCGAGAAAGTTGATTAGTGAGGATTTTTATGATATCATTCGAGATTTGTGACAATAGTAATGTTTGCTTATCTCTCACATATTCTACTCATATATTCTTCTTTGTTAGATGGATCCATAGAATATGTATACAGTTTGATCTCGAGCATTAGATTCGAGGGTGATTTTGAACAATAAGTTAAAGGTGTTCCAATGCATTTAGGTCGGTATGACCATATGAGCCACCCATCTGAATGGTATGTTTTCCTTTTAGCTGAAATTATTCATCTTTGGGATGTAAACACTTGTACTACGGGCGTGTGGCCCGTAGAGTTGTGATCTCTGGTGTGTAGCCGTTGAGCTTGATTTGATATCCGTTTATACTTCTATTCAATGCAGAGGATGTGATGTAAGGCTTTAAGCCTGGAAAATGGCCAGTTTGAAGGCGAAACTCAATCCGTTTCGCCCCAGAAATTTAAGAATCACTAACACTCCTAGCCCTAGGGTTGGGGGTTGCTACAAATGTGTCCTATGAAAGACCCTTGACTCATTTTGAGGTTAAATGTATAGGAAAAACCAAGTATGGGCCGAATACATAAGTTCAATCAACTTGGCAGTTTTGATCAGTGCACAAGGACCGACCTTAAAGTAACTTTTGTTCATGATCACCATGATTTACGTAAGGGTTTCCTATCTTGACTTTAAGTTTAAGGAGATATCTTTCATATGAAACAAGTTTCAAGTGGATTGGAGGTCTTTTGGTTATTTAAAACTATTAGATAAGTCAAAGTCTGCAAATTGAGCAGAATCCTAATGCACAAGGTTTGAGTTTAGTCCACTTGCAGCCTATGCATTCCATCAGATAGAGACGTTTTAGTTACTTTACATCAAAGTACAGAAAGTAAGCTTTCTAGTGACCCATGTTGGAGCATATTTGGAGATCATTGGTCAATGAAATTTAACCTAGAAGTCTGATAGTACAGACTATTCAAGTCAGTGGGTACCTACAACTTTAAGCCTATGCTTCCTCATCATACGTGTGTCATTTTGTGCATTTCTTGGATCCAAGTGGCAATTGCTCCAATATGCTTCATCGATTGTAGATATTTTCTTCTGTAACTTAAGAATTTCATCTAAGTGAGCTATATGGAGGTTCTTGATGTAGTATCCCTTGAATTATAAAATTTTGGAGAGCCTTGTTCTATGGTACATAAGTTTGAAACCATTGACTACCGACGATTCCATACAAAAGAAACCAAGGACACATTAGAGAGATATTTTGCTTCAATCCATTGTAATTCAAGACTTGCTCAAATTGCCCAAACTCTTGTAAGGAGTCCATTGACTCCACCTCCATGTGTGAAGTAGGCATTGCTCTTGAAAATATTTCACTGCACTTTCTGGTAACATACCATTTACCATTGTCTTTGTTGGGCTATCAACATCAACTGTCTGGATGTTCCTCACTTTCACTAGGGGCTTCGTCTTTTTGTTTCTGTGGCATCTTTCCATCCGGTTGCATCACCATTCATTCTCATGTCACATCTTCATCAGTCTTGGTCAATCTCTCCTACTTTTAAGAGCCCAATTGTTACTAGTAGCTGGTTTATGATTGGGTTGCACCCATGTTAATAGACGATAATTTTGTAGTACACTTATACAGAAGATAGATCTTAACTACACTTTGTAGAGGGGTTGATTATTGTCTAACTTGTGGAATCCATTACTGAGGGAAATGCGATGTGTCTACCCTTTTTGGCTATTTCAATCTAAGTTCCCTATGGAAGACCACTTACATAAAGCTTAAATTTGACAATCAAAATCTTTGCTATGCATTTGGATTACGTCAGTGAGAAATTTTGATGGGTTGCTGCCCGTGGGAAAATATCTTCAGCTGATTCAGACTAAAGAACTCTAGAGTACAAAGTATGACCCAGTGGAACCGGAAAAATTGACTCGAGGAAGGGAGAAAATTTTCTCTGTAATAGAGGTTTCAGGGGAGAAAAAGGTGAACATTGGAACATTTTATCTAATTGGTGAAACTGATATTTGATGAAATACTGTGAAGAATAGACCCCTAGGGCCTGAATTCACTTGGAGCAGAATTGCGGAAGAACTAAATACACTGCTATGGATTGCCAAGTGAGAACTAACAAATGCACATGGTGCAGTAGCCCAGAGCACCTCATCGCTGCCTATTCCCGAAAACTGAATGTTGTAGAGAAGGGCTCTCACTTTCAAGGCCAGCAGCTGTAAGAAGGGCTTGTGTGTTGAGCAAGAAGGAAGCTACCACCTCCAGTGCAACACTGAAGCTCTCTTTTAATTTCGAAGCCATTTTGTTTATTGATTGATTCAGTTGCCACTTATTCATTTATATTCACAGGATCTACCGTGCAAGTGAACCTTGAGAATAAGAAGGCAAAAACCAATTATAGAATCAGGTTATCGAATGACTCTAAAATTGAGTGTTCTACATCTCATAAATTTGTTTCAATTACTATTGGTGAGATAGTTTCCCATGAAGTTCTGATTCAATTTGATTCGTCAGACATTGATATCATTTTGGAAATGATCTGGTTGTGTACTTATGGGGCCAAGATAGGTTGTGATGACCCTAAGGTTATTTCAAGAGATGAACAAGGGAGACAAATATGTTTTATGGTCAAAGAAAGGAAAAACCTTGTCCTTTAAATTCTGTTATGAAAACAAGTGAGCTCTTATGTCAAGGATATATTTTGTATCGGTGTTATGCTGGTAACATTCAACCGAAGGAAGAAAAAGCAAAAGATATCCCTATAGTTAGCGGATTCAGAGATGTTTTCCTGAAGAATTACCAGGAGTGCTCCATAAAGAGAAATTGATTATGAGATTGAATTAATTCCTGATGCTCAATCTATCTCCAAAGCCCCATATCGTATGGACCCAACAGAGCTTAGAAAACTGAAGATTCAGTTAGATGAGCTATTACAGAAAGTATTTATCAGACCATCCAAATGCTCCTCAATGGGATGCCAAGTTCTATTTGTAAAGATGAAGAATGGAACCTTGCAGTTATGTATTGTTTTCAGAGAACTGAACACGATCACCATCAAAACCAAAAAAAATACCCATCACCCCAAGTAGGTGACTTATTTGCTCAACTGCAAAGAACATGAGTCGTATATAAGATTGATTTGAGGTCAGGGTACCATCAACTTAGCCTTATATCTGAATACATTATAAAAACCACACTACGAACCATGTTTTGGTCATAGTAAATTCACTGTGATGCCTTTTGGCCTAATCAATCACCTCGCGGCCTTTACGGATCTTATGAATAGAGTTTCAGACCATATCTAGACAAGTTGTGATGGTGTTTATAAAAGATATCTTGAAATACTCCATGGACAAAGATGAGCATGCTGTTTATTTGAGGATAGTGTTGTAGACCTTGAAGGAACATCAATTGCATAGCAAATATAAGAAGTATGAGCATTGGTTAGAAGCATTGGTATTTTTGGATCATATGGTGTCAAAGGAAGAGATTAAGGTTGATTTGCAAAAGGGTGAAAGCAATTATAAAGTGTCCAACATCCACCAATGCACTAAGACTAGAAGCTTTTTGAGTGTAGCAGCGAATTGTCGAGTTCAGAAAGGATTTGCCAAATATTATCTTCTCTGACCAATTTGTTAAGCAAGCTACAAAGTTAGCAAGAAGATATAGTGGTACCTTATCCCTCCCAACAGTTCAAGTCTTATGGGTGGTACCTTACCCATAATCTAGGTGCACTAAGAATTTGAAAACATTCCTTGTAAGGTGTACCTTATGCAATCTATACTGACCATTGGAGTCCGAAGTATATCTTCACATAGAAGAAGCTCAATCTACATGAAACATCAATTGTGGCAGATCTAATGTCAACCAAGAAAGGGAATTGTTGGGCAAACGCCCTGAATAGGAAGGCACAACATACCTTGAACATTGTAGCGAATACTTAACTGAATCTCTTAAGGGAGCTTGAGGACTTTAACATTCAGTTAGCGTCGCACAAGGAGGTGAATGTTCAATTGCGGAACTTATTTTACAGCCCTCCCTAATGGAGGAAATTAGAGTGAATCAGGATTGCGATCCTGAGCCCCAAAGAATAAAGCAAAATCATGGGAAAGGAATTCAATTTCAATGGACTTTCTCATGGGATTCTCTCAGATATAGTGTCTGATAAAGATAAGAGGTTTCAAGCCTGTTTTGGTAAATGCTTCAAAGAGCCTTTGGAACTAGATTGAACTCTAGCAGTTCTTATCATCATGAAACGGATGGGTAAGCATCTAAAAATATCAATGGATCTAACTCTTCTGAGTTAGAGCCTGTAGTGCTTCATGACCTATGACCAACATTCGCATTTGAAGAAAGTATGGAACTCCCAGTGGTCAGCGTTATGATAGCATTAGTACAGAATCCTACAGAAAACATCAGGATAAAATGACGGCCGACATTGACAACAAAATCATCTTTTGAGTCATGAAGATCTTCTTTAGCATTCAATAAGGCGGCATATCTCATAAGACTCTTGAAAGCATGCCATTGGAATCGACAGAAAAGCTATGTTGATAAAAGAAGGAGGTTCTTAGAATTTCCGATATATGAGAAGGTTTTTCAGAAAGTTATGCCAACTAAGGATGCAAGTAGGTTGAACTGCAAACTAAATTGAGGCTAAGATCTATTGGACCTTGTCAGTTAATTGAAAGGTTGAATTCCAGAGCTTGCCTTACAACTTAGGCAATACATTTCAGACCCTGATCATGCTGTCATAATCAAACCAATTGCGGTCATTGAGGGTCTTATGCTTCAAGAGCACCCAATCCAGATATTAGCTCGCAGGATTAAACAGTTAAGCATTAAGCGGATATCTTTCATCATATTCATTTGGGCAAATCATACCTCCCCCGAAGTTACTAGGGAAACTGAGCAAGAAGTGAATGCCACGTACTCCTATCTATTTGAAATCACCTTGCATGATCGTCAAAGTTCATAAGTTTCGAGATCGAAACTCTTTAAGGGGGGAAGGTTGTAATAGCCTGACTCTAAATCATGTTTACTTATCTAATTAAGCCATGTTATTAATTTTTCACATTTATTTTCCTCATTTAATCATCCCGGTTTGGAGAATTTAATTTTGGGCCCGACTTTGTAATTTAGGTTTCATTTACCGTACTAATTTCATAAAAATTGATAGTTGGCCTCGATAATTATGATTTAAAAGATTAAATTATTTTTCATAACATCACACAAAAAAAAATATATAATTTCGAGCTACGTAGAAATTTTATCGCAACAAAGTGCTTAATTTTCGAGCCTAATTCATTTGGGCCCAACGTGAAGCCCAACATGCTTATACACTTGATTTAGCTAATTATCATTGTTTATATCTAATCATAATCACCAAGAGCTAGTTTTACTAGCTTAAATATCAGCCACATACTTAGATAAGGAAAAAAAAATTGTAACTAAGCAAGCAAAACACAAAGTCTTTTCTTCTTCTCCATTTCTTCTTCATCTTCTCCACCTCCACAGCATCACCCTCCCCCTAGCTGCGGCCGCCACCTTCTGCCACCAGCCAGGGCTGTTGTCGGCCAGCCCCACCACCGTAGCACCACCAGCTGCCACCCCTTCAACCACCACTAGCACCAAACACAATACCTCCTTCACATCTTCTTATATTCAAGCTTAAGTGAGGTAATCTTTAAATCCAACTTTGTTTAATTCTTAGTTTTATGTTAGTTTTGATCATAAATCATGTTGTCTTGATGCAATCAAGTGTTATTTTGATATTCTGGTTGCTGATTATGCTTGAAAGCAAGTAATGATTGAAGTTGTTCATGATCATGCAAGTTTAGGTTGTGACGATGGATTTTGATTGTTTTAAATGAGATTTTCTGATCTTTGGTGTTTGTAATGAATATCAAGATGTTTATGTTGATTTAGATGAGTTAAAGAGTGATTTTAGTGGGTGGCTATGTGAAGAAAAGATTGAAAATATGTGAGTTAAAGCTGGGAAACAGACCTAAAATAGGGTCCACTTCGGGAATTAACTGGTACTGTTTGGTACATCAAAAACTTTTATTTTTGGTGTAGTCATAGGTTGATGAGTTACCTTTTAATAGGCTCTGGAATTACTTAATTTGGAGTTGAGTGGACAAAGTTATGACCAATTTACTGAGGACTACGCAGAAAGCATTGAAACTGGGAGCATATTTGAACAGGAGACTTAACGAAAAAAAACTGGTATTGACAGGGGTATTGAAAAGTTGTGATTTTTGGTATGTGGATATATCAATGAGTTATCTTTCAAATGCCTTTTGAATCGCCTTAATCCGGGTTCTGTGGAAAAAGTTATCGTCGTTTTACTACGGCTGCACAGATTGGACTGAAATTGCATATGTCTGTATTTTACCCTAATTTTAGGGACCTTACTGTATGAAGCATGCTTTGTGTCCTAAATAAAAGTTTTAGTTGACATTATGAGCTTTTCATCGTGGGGTTTTACATCTAAGTTGGAGGTCGGGAGTGAAAGATATGGATTTTCTAATGCAGACCACCAAATGTTAACATGAGTGAATACAGAAATTGTGACATTTGGAAATATTATCATAAGTTTCTACGTAATTATGAGTATTACAAGGAAATTACAAGGTTTAGTGAGTTCAACAAGTTTGATTAGTGTATGGAGGCTTAGTTGGGTTGGAAAACCGAGTTAAATGAGCATGAAAAAGAAATTCGAGAAGTGGATAGAGTAATGACTCAAATCAGTGTCTATTGGACTCAGTTGGTGTTATTTGAGCTTTTGTGAACCTCACAACACCTCTCCTAACATTAAGCCTTCTGTTATCCATTTCAGAAGTATTACACTTTCCATTATCTATTTCGAAAATATCAGAAATTCATATTTTATTTATGTTAATTAAGATCTTTTCATTATCACCTCAATCATTCCAATTTGGTCTATTTTGTTTCAGTTTGTTGTATTTCAAGTTCAATAACCCTAATTGATTTATTTTTCAAATCATTTTGTTGTAACTTATCTTATATTGAATTATTGGAATTGTGCAAGCTTTTTAATTAATCAATTTTCATTACAACGGGAGTAAATATTGTTTACGAACTGTATTTACCTATAATTACATTTCTTCAGCAGAATCGGTGCCTAGTCTATCGTTTCCATTGTGCATAGGTATTATCAAGTGAAATATCATTTTAAAGACTTCAAGTACGTCCATTGCCTATATCTTTGGAAATCAGCACGTATTTATCGAAATCGTAATGTTTTGGTAAGTACATTAATGAATTAATTTAATTAGTGCTTTATCACATAAATAGCGACCCCATCAGTTATCAGTTACAGGGCATTGCCCTGCAGTTACTTGAGCGGCTTCAGGCCAGGTCCCCCAGTTGGTTTGGTAGGTGTACACCTATTCGCAGATCGTAACAGTTACTAAGAGGTGCACTAACAGATAATAATTGGCAATTTAGTTTTATATGCATCTCATTCCCTGTTTTAAAATCAAAATGAATTGTAAAGCGGGCCCAAAGAAATTTTCAGTGAATCTTTAACATTACAGGAGTGCATGTACTGAGCTTCAGCTCACAGTTCGAAATGTTTTTCATGTTTTGTTTTAGGGAAATGCTCAGACAGTTGCCCTCATGCTAGCAAATCGGCTGAAGAAAATAAGTGAAGCAACAAAATCCGGATAGATCAGAAGTAATGCAGTATATGCATACTTTAAAGCTGTATCTTGAATTCCTCATTGGATGGAGATGTAGATATTGGATGGTGAATTATTTTCTTGTGGTCTACAAACCTTGCATTGGTTAACACTATTTGTGAATGGCTGATCATATGTGAAGTTGTATGATTGAAGCTATGCTTAACTGTGTCATTTATAGCACTCATGTTTCAAGTCTTGTCCTTTTGGACGGCGGTAATGCCCCTATCATTGGGTTGTCTAGATTAATTAAGGGATTTATTAGGGGATTTGTGAGACCCGTATTTTTGTCGTACTTGCTTATCAAATATTATGCCTGTTGGGTTGGAAAATTTTATTTTAATATCCGCAAACCTACAACTGCCATATCGCCCTAGTTATTGATCTATTCAACTTTAGATCCCCAAAAATAAATTTTCTAAAGTTGTGTGACAAGGCAAGCTTTCGATTCCTTGAGGCTTCAACAAAAGCAATTCCCAAAATACGATCAGATTGTTGAACCCTGGTTATAGTTCTGTAATTTACTAAATCGATCCTTAATATAATCAACGGACCCGTAAGCTGACCAACGATTATATTTAGGAACTCGGTTTAAGATTAGAGATCCGAGTATTCGATTACTAATACAATAGGTTGAAGTTTTGTGGTAGAATTCAATCAAAAAAAAGGGGGAGAGGGGATTAAAATTTATCACACGCGTGAACCCCCTCGTGCCTGCTTCTTCTTCCTCCCTCATGCGTGACCCGACACCCCCCTCCTCTCTGCCTGTTCTTCTGCTTCCTCCACCATTCGCAGACCTCAAGCTCCACACCTACCTTCTCTTCTCTGTTCCTCACTGCCACGCCGCGCCTCAGGCCTGACCGGACCTCAGGCGATGCCCACCAGGTGCCGGCGTCTCCCCCTGCGCGTGACCAAACCCATTTCAGCGCAGAACCGGCTGAACACCCGGTGGATTTCGCGCATGCAGGTGAGAATTCGAGCAACCTTACCTCTATCAATTGAGTCCTTGCTTGAATTCCCTTCAATTCATGCTAATCGTGCCTAAATACTTCAGAAATTGTGAGTTAGGGTTTTGGGTTTAATGATGGTCGTGTGTCACGCGAAGAACAGAGGGGATTCTGAGCTTTAGGTGTTCAAATTTAGCTTCAATCCAGTCAGTTTGCACACATATAGCTTAAATTCGAGGTGGGTGGACCTTTAATTCCTCCTATTTTAAGGATTTCGAATGATAGTTATATGAATCAGTTTACTGAATTGGTAGTTTGGATTGTTATTGTATGAATTCGATTATAAGTGTGGACAAGCAAATGAATTAAATGTTGCTATGCTAGGGCAGAACCAATATATTCTTGAAAGGTTGTTAGATGCTTTAAAATGGAGTTTTCGATGAATCTAGCTTACATTATTGCTAATCATAGCATTTAAGTTAGAAACGAAGTTGTTTTTATGATTTAGCAACCCTATTACGTTTATACGAAACTTTCGAGTTAGAATCAAAGTCGTTTTATGATTAGGCAACCTTATTATGTTTATAAAGAGCCTTTTCAGTTAAAGACGAAGTCGCTTTACGAATTAGTAAGCTTGTTGTGTTTATGCGAAGCATTCAAGTTAGAAACTAAGTTGCTTTACGATTTAGTAAACGTATTACGTTTATAAGAAACTTTTAAGTTTAAAGTGAAGTCGTTCTACAAGTTAATAAACGTATTACGTTTATACGAAGCTTTTAAGTCAATAATGGAGTCATTTTACAAACTAGCAAACGTTTTACGTCCATAGGAAGTTCTTAAGTTAAAAACGAGGTCATTTTGTAAGTTAGTAGCCGTAATGCGTTTATATGAAGCTTTGAAGTTAGGAACGAAATCGTTTTAAGACTTAATAAGCTTATTACGTTTTAAGAAGCTTTGAAGTTGCAAAGGAAGTCGATTTATTTGTTAATAGACTTATAACGTTTATGAGAAGCCTTAAGCTTCGAACTTAGTTTGAATTAAACATTAACTAAACACGTTATGTTTCAAACGAGTTACGATTTACGATTTAGCATACATACTACATTTTAAGGAGGCTTTTAGCTAAAAAGCGAAGTCGTTTTATGGGTTAGCAATTGTTTTACGTTATTAAGAAGTTTTTGAGTTGAAAACGAGATCGTTTTACGATTTAGCAACCCTATTATATCTATATGAAGCATTTAAGTTGGAATTAAGTCGTTTTACGATTTAATAAACCCTTCTATGTTTGTAAGAAGTTTTTAAGTTACTTACGAAACCGATTTATGTGTTAACAGATCTTATTTATTTATAAGAAGCTTGTAAGTTCAGGACGAAGTCGTTTTATAAACTAACATACGTATTACGTTATTAAGAAGCTTTTAAGTTGAAAACGAAATCGTTTTAGGGTTTAGTAAACTTATTACGTTCATACGAAGCATTCCAGTTAGAAAATAAGTTGTTTTACGATTTGGTAAACGTGTTACCTTTATAAGAAACCTTGAAGTTTAAAGTAAAGTCGTTTTAAGTATTAACCAACTTATTGCCCTTAAAAGAAGCTTTTAACTCTAAAAGGAGATCGTTTTACGAGTTAATCAACGTATTACGTTTATACGAAGCTTCTAAATTAGAAACGAAGTCGTTTTACGAATTCGTAAACGTATTTTACAAGTTAGTTTACACGTTAGCAAATTTAATTCGATTATGAAAAGCTTTTAAACCTTTCACGAAATCGATTTATGAGATTAGTAAACTTGGCTTGTATCATGTTCATCGCTTGTGTTTGAAGGATTACAATGAGCGTTAAAAGGGCAACTGAAGGTGATTATTTACGAATCCTAGCTTTCAAGTGCACGCTAGTAACTACCAAGTTTTGAATCGTGAGTTAGTACACTCACCATGTTTCTAAGAGGCCTTTCTTGTTATTTGCTTAAAGCTAAAGTCGTAAGGAAATTATGGTTTCATGTTTTAAGTTTATAAAACTTATATATGGATACGTATAAGTATGTTTGTCTACGAAGTATGTATGTGTATTATGTTTTCATGTTTTAAGTTCATAAAAGTTATATATGAATACGTATAAGTATGTTTGTTTGCGAAGTATGTATGTGTATTATGTTTTCATGTTTTAAGTTCATAAAACTTATATATGAATACGTATAAGTATGTTTGTTTATGAAGTATGTATGTATATTATGTTTTTATATTTTAAGTTCATAAAACCTATATATGAATACGTATAAGCATGTTTATCTACTAAGTATGTATTTATATGAATTTCATAAGTTCCTAAGACCTATATATGAACCAATATGAGTATGTATGTGAACGTATGGTTATGCTTATGTCTATGTGTACGTAGAGGAGCTACTCTAGAAACTTTAAGCTTAAGTCTGAGACCCAGGGATGGTGGCTTAGTTCCCGCATGGTATCACATATGTTACGTTATGATAGATTCAGGGATGGTGGTTTGATTCTCGCCTGAAGTCTAAGTATGAAATTACGTTTCAGCATAGTATGATGTCTGTCCGGATAGGCGTATGTTGTCGCTCGAGTTTGGCCGACTCGGGATGGCAGTAACAAAGTACCTCTAAGAGTCTAGTCTCCTCATCTACGTGATTATGTTACTATGTATGATTTCCGATAAGTGAAACTTATGCGTAAAACCCCTTTTATGCTATGTTTCCGAGTTTGCGCAACTTTATTATGTTAAGTCAACGTATTATGGTTTCTTCTAAAAGTTAAGCCTTTTGGTATGATTATTCCTTCACTCGGTTTATGGTTCGAATATGATGTATTATGTGAAAGCTCTTCAACTAAAATGAATTACGAAAGGCTTGCGTAAGTTAATATGTATTTTAAGTATGTTTTGGGAGAGAGGGTTTACTCACTGAGCGGTGGTTGCTCATCCCCATTACTTTTCCCCTTTTTCCCTAGATCTACAGGTATGTGACTGATGCGTGGAGTACAACAAGGATGGACTTGCTTGGTTTGATTGTGACGTAATTATGTAATATTGAATATGTTGTAAGGTTATGTAATTATTTAACTTCTTGTAAAGTTTATGAAAAATAGAAAGCTTTGTATACTCCGGGCATGTGGCCCGTAGAGTTGTGGACTCCGGCGTATAGCCGTTGAGATGTTGGTGTTATATAGTACCATTATGTATTGCAGGGTTATTATGTAAGGCTTTAAGCCTGGGAAATGGTCAGTTTTTAGGGGAAACTCTGGCCGTTTTGCCTCAGAAATTAAGAAAATTCTAGCATTTCTAGCCCTAGGGTTAAACTCAAGGCCCAATTAGGTTATAGTGGCTTAAGTTTTAAACTTTGAGTCTCTCTCTTATGTTATGTTTCAAATAGGTTTAAGCAAGTTGCCTTAACAGTCTTTCCCCAGGGGAAGGCTGTGGCGTGTAACACGACCGGCCTAAGGTCGGGGGTGTTACAGGATTATAATACAAATAGTGAAACATGTTTAATTTAGGGTGTTACAGATTTGGTATCAGAGCCAGGCTTAGATTTTCTTGATGGAATATGGAGTATGGAGAGTGGAGTTAAGAGATCAAGAAAGTTGATTAGTGAGGATTTTTATGATATCATTGGAGATTTGTGACAATAGTAATGTCTGCTTATCTCTCACATATTCTACTCATATATTCTTCTTTGTCAGATGGATCCATACAATATGTATAAAGTTTGATCTCAAACATCAGATTCAAGGGTGATTTTGAACAATAAGTCAAAGGTGTTCAAATGTATTTAGGTCGGTATGGCCATATGAGCCACCCATCTGAATGATATGTTATCCTTTTAGCTGAAATTATTTATTTTTGGGATGTAAACTCTTGTACTTCGGGCGTGTGGCCCATAGAGTTGTGATCTCTGGTGTGTAGCCGTTGAGATTGGTTGGATATCCTTTTATACTTCTATTCAATGCAGAGGATGTGATGTAAGGATTTAAGCGTAGAAAATGGCTAGTTTGCAGGTGAAACTCTATCCGTTTCGCCATAGAAATTTAAGAATCACTAACACTCCTAGCCCTAGGGTTGGAGGTTTGTTACAAATGTGTCCTATGAAAGGCCCTTGACTCATTTTGAGGTTAAATGCATAGGGAAAACCAAGTATGGGCAGAATATATAAGTTCAATCAACTTAGCAGTTTTGATCAGTACATAAGGACCGACCTTAAAGTAACTTTTGTTCATGAACAGCATAATTTACACAAGGGTTTCCTATCCTGAATTTAAGTTTAAGGAGATATCTTTCATATGAAACAAGTTTCAAGTGGATTAGAGGTCTTTTGGTTATTCAAAACTATTAGATAAGTCAAAGTCTGCAAATTAAGCAGAATCCTAACGCACAAGGTCTGAGCTTAGTCCACTTGCAGCCTATACATTCCATCAGATAGAGATGTTTTAGTCAGTTTATATCAAAGTACAAAAAGTAAGCTTTCCAATGACCAATGTTGGAGCATATTTGGAGACCATTGGTCAATAAAATTTAACCTAGAAGTCTGATGGTACAGACTATTCAAGTCAGTGGGTACCTACAACTTTGAGCATATGCTTCCTTAACACATGGGTGTCATTTTGTGCATTTCTTAGATCCAAGTAGCAATTACTTCAATATGCTTCATCGATTGTAGATATTTTCTTTTGTGACTCAAGAATTTCATCTAAGTGAGCTATATGGGGGTTCTTGATGTAGTATCCCCTGAATTATAGGATTTTGGAGAGCCTTGTTCTATGGTACATAAGTTTGAAACCATTTACTACCGATGATTCCATACAAAAGAAACCAAGGAAACATCAGAGAGACATTTTTCTTTAATCCATTGCAATCGAAGACTTGCTCAAATTGCCCAAACTCTTGTAAGCAGTCCATTGACTCCACCTCCATCTGTGATGTAGGCATTACTCTTGAAAATATTTCATTGCACTTTCTAGTAACACACCATTTACCATTGTCTTTGTTGGGTTATCAACATCAACTGTCTGGATGTTCCTCACTTTGACTAGGGGTTTCGTCTTTTTGTTTCCGTGGCATCTTCCCATCCAGTTGCATCACCATTCATTCTCATGTCACATCTTCATCAGTCTTGGTCACTTTCTCCTGCTTTTAAAAGCTCAATTGCTGCTGGTAGCTGGTTTATGATTGGGTTGCACCCATGTTAATAGATGATAATTTTATAGCACACTTGTACAGAAGATAGATCTTAACTACACTTTGTATAGGGGTTGATTGTTGTCTAACTTGTGGAATCCATTACAAAGGGAAATGCGATGTGTCTACCCTTTTTGGCCCATTTAATCTAAGTTCCCTGTGGAAGACCACTTGCATAAAGCTTAAGTTTGACAATCAAAATCTTTGCCATATATTTGGATTATGTCAGTGAGAAATTTTTATGGGTTACGGCCCTTGGGAAAATGTCTTCAGCAGATTCGGACTAAAGAACTTTAGAGTGCAAAGTATAACCCAGTGGAATCTGAAAAATAGATTCGAGGAGTGGAGAAAAGTTTCTCTGTAATAGAGGTTCCAGGGGAGAAAACGATGAACATTGGAACATTTTATCTAACTGGTGAAACCGATATTTGATGAAACACTATTAAGAATAGACCCTTAGGGCCTGACTTCACTTGGAGCAGAATTGCAAAAGAACTAAATACACCGCTCCAGATTGCCAAGTGGGAACAAACAAATGCACATGGTACGGTAGCCTAGAGCACCTCATCGCTGCCTGTTCCCGAAAACTGAAGGCTGTAGAGAGGGGCTCTCACTTTCAAGGCCCACAGCTGTAAGAAGGGCTTATGTGTTAAGCAAGAAGAGAGCTGCAATCTCTGGTGCAGCACTGAAGCTCTCTATTAATTTCGAAGCCATTTTGTCTAATGATTGATTCAGTTATCACTCATTCATTTATATTCACACGATCTGCCATGCAAGTGAACCTTAAGAATAAGAAGGCAGAAACTAATTATGAAATCAAGTTATCCAACGACTCTAGAATTGAGTGTTCTACATCTCATAAATTTGTTTCAATTACTTTTGGTGAGATAGTTTCCCATGATGTTCTGATTCAATTTGACTCGTCAGACTTTGATATCATTTTGGAAATATTCTGGTTGTGTACTTATGGGGCTAAGATAGGTTGTGATGACCCTAAGGTTATTTCAAGAGATGAACAAGGGAGGCAAATATGTTTTATGGTCAAAGAAAGGAAAAACCTTATCCTTTAAATTCTGTTACGAAAACAAGTGAGCTTTTATGTCAAGGATATATTTTGTATTGGTGTTATGCTAGTAACATTCAACCGAAGGAAGAAAAAGCAAAGGATATCCCTATCGTTAGTGGATTCAGAGATGTATTCCTGAAGAATTACCAGGAGTGCTCCATAAAGAGAAATTGATTATGAGATTGAATTAATCCCTGATGCTCAATCTATCTCCAAAGCCCCATATCGTATGGACCCAATAGAGCTTAGAAAACTGAAGATTCAGTTAGATGAGCTATTACAGAAAGTATTTATCAGACCATCCAAATGTTCCTCAATGGGATCCCTAGTTCTATTTGTAAAGAAGAAGAATAGAACCTTGTGGTTATGTTTTGTTTTCAGAGAACTGAACATGATCACCATTAAAAAATCAAACACCCATCACCCCAAGTAGGTGACTTATTTGCTCAACTGCAAAGAACATGAGTCGTATATAAGATTCATTTGAGGTCTGGGTACCATCAACTTAGCCTTATATCTGAATACATTACCAAAGCCACACTACGGACCATGTTTAGGTCATGATAAATTCACTGTGATGCCTTTTGGCCTAATCAATCGCCCCGCGGCCTTTGCAGATCTTATGAATAGAGTTTCAGACCATGTCTAGATAAGGTCTGATGGTGTTTATAAAAGATATCTTGAAATACTCCAAGGACAAAGATGAGCATATTGTTTATTCGAGGACGATGTTGCAAACCTTGATGGAACATTAATTACACAGCAAATATAAGAAGTGTAAGTGTTGGATAGAAACATTGGTATTTTTGGATCATATGGTGACAAAGGAAGAGATTAAAGTTTATTTGCAAAAGGGTGAAAGCAGTTATAAAGTGTCCAACATCCACCAATGCACTGAGACTAGAAACTTTTTGAGTGTAGCAGTGAATTATCGAGTTCAGAAAGGATTTGTCAAATATTATCTTTCCTGACCAATTTGTTGAAGCAAGCTACAAAGTTAGCAAGAAGACATAGTGGTACCTTATCCCTCCCAACAGTTCAAGTCTTATGGGTGGTACCTTACCCATAATCTAGGTGCACTGAGAATTTGAAAACATTCCTTGTAAGGTGTACCTTATGCAATCTATACTGACCATCAAAGTCTGAACTATAATCTCACATAGAAGAAGCTCAATCTACATGAAACATCAGTTGTGGCAGATCTAATTCAACCAAGAAAGGGAAATGCTGGGCAGATGCCCTGAATAGGAAGGCACAATATACCTTGAACACTGTAGTGAATACTCAACTGAATCTCTTGAGGGAGCTTGAGGACTTCGACATTCAATTACCGTCGCACAGGGAGGCGAATGTTCAATTGTGGCACTTATTTTACAGCCCTCCCTAATGGAGGAAATTAGAGTGAATCAGGATAGCGATCCTGAGCTCTAAAGAATAAAGCAAAATCTTGAGAAAGGAATTCAATTTTAATGGACTTTGTCATGGAATTCTCTCAGATATAGTGTCTGATAAAGATAAGAGCTTTTAAGCCTGTTTTGGCAAATGCTTCAAAGAGCCTTTGGAACTAGATTGAACTCTAGCAGTTCTTATCATCATGAAACGGATGGGCAAGCATCTAAAAATAACAATGGATCCAACTCTTCTAAGTTGGAGCCTGTAGTACTTCATGACCTATGATAAACATTTGCATTTGCAGTTCAACGTTGTGAAAGCATGCCATTGGAACCGACAGAAAAGCTATGTTGATAAAAGAAGGAGATTCTTGGAATTTTCGATATATGAGAAGGTTTTTCAGAAAGTTATGCTAACTAAGGATGCAAGCAGGTTGAACTGCAAACTAAATTGAGGCCAAGACCTATTCGACCATGTCAGTGAATTGAAAGGTTGAATTCCAGAGCTTGCCTCACAACTTAGGCAGTACATTTCAGACCCTGATCACGCTGTCATAATCAAAACCATTGCGGTCATTGAGCGTCTTATGCTTTAAGAGCACCCAATCCAGATATTAGCTCACAGGATTAAACAGTTAAGCATCAAGCAGATATCTTTCATCATATTCATTTGGGCAGATCATACCTTCCCAGAAGCTACTAAGGAAACTGAGCAAGACGTGAAAGCCAAGTACTCATATCTATTTGAAATCACCTTGCATGATCGTCAAAGTTCATAAGTTTTAAGGTCGAAGCTCTTTTAGGGGGGAAGCCTGTAATAGCTCGACTCTAAATCATATTTATTTATCTAATTAAGCCATGTTATTAATTTTTTACATTTATTTTCCTCATTTAATCATCCCAGTTGGGAGAATTTAATTTTTGGCCCGACTTTGTAATTTAAGTTTCATTTACTGTACTAATTTTAGGAAAAATGATAGTAGGCCTTGATAATTATGATTTAAAATATCAAATTATTTTTCATAACATCACACCCAAAAAAAAAAAATTTCGAGCTACGTAGAAATTTTATCGCTACGAAGTGCTTTATTTTCGAGCCCAATTCATTTGGGCCCAACTTGAAGCCCAACATGCTTATACACTTGATTTAGCTAATTATCATTGTTTATATCTAATCATAATCCCCAAGAGCTAGTTTTGGGAGCTTAAATATCAGCCACATACCTAGATAAGGCAAAAAAAATTTAGAACCAAGCAAGCAAAACACAAAGTCTTTTCTTCTTCTCCATTTCTTCTTCATCTTCTCCACCTCCACATCATCACCCTCCCCCTAGCTACTGCTGCCACCTTTGCCCACTAGCCAAGGCTGCTGCCGGCCAGCCCCACCGCCGCAGCACCACCAGGTGCCACCCCTTCAACCACCACTAGCACCAAACACAATACCTCCTTCACATCTTCTTATATTCAAGCTTAAGTGAGGTAATCTTTAAATGCAACTTTATTTAATTTTTAGTTTTATGTTAGTTTTGATCATGACTCATGTTGTCTTGATGCAATCAAGTGTTATTTTGATATTTTGGTTGTTGATTATGCTTGAAAGCAAGTAATAATTGAAGTTGTTCATGATCATGCAAGTTTAGGTTGGGATGATGGATTTTGATTGTTTTAAATGACGTTTTGTGATCTTTGGTGTTGGTAATGAATATCAAGATGTTTATGTTGATTTAGATGAGTTAAAGAGTGTTTTTAGTGGGTGGTTATGTGAAGAAAAGATTGAAAATATGTGAGTTAAAGCTGGGAAATAGACCTGAAATAGGGGCCACTTCGGGAATTAACTGGTACTGTTTGGTGCATCACAAAATTGTATTTTTGGTGTAGTTATAGCCTGATGAGTTTCCTTTCAATAGGATTTGGAATTACTCAATTTGGAGTTGAGTGGACAAAGTTGTGACCAATTTACTGAAGGCTGCACAGAAAGCATTGAAACTGGGAGCATATTTGAACAGGAGACTTTACGGAAAAAACCTGGTATTGATTGGGGTATTGAAAAGTTGTGATTTTTGATATTTTGGATATATCAATGAGTTATCTTTCAAATGCCTTTTGAATCGCCTTAATCCGAGTTCTGTGGAAAAAGTTATCGTCGTTTTGCTACGACGGCACAGATTGGACTGAAATTGCGTATGTCTGTATTCTACCCTAATTTTAGGGACCTTACTATGTGAAGCATGCTTTGTGTCCCAAATAAAAGTTTTAGTGGACATTATGAGCTTTTCACATTGGGGTTTTACATCTTAGTTGGAGGTCGTGAGTGAAAGATATGGATTTTCTAATGCAGACCACCAAACGGTAACATGAGTGAATACAAAAATCATGACATTTGAAAATATTATCAGAAGTTTCTATATAATTATGAGTATTGCAAGGAAATTACAAGGTTTAGTGAGTTCAACAAGTTTGATTAGTGTATAGAAGCTTATTTGGGTTGGAAAACCGAGGTAAATGAGCATGAAAATGAAATTTGAGAAGTGGGCAGAGTAATGACTCAAATCAGTGTCTATTGGACTCAGTTGGGGTTATTTGAGCTTTTATGAACCTCACAACACTTCTCCTAACATTAAGTCTTCTATTATCCATTTCAGAAGCATTACGCTTTCCATTATCTATTTCGAAAATATCAGAAACCCATATTTCATTTGTGTCAATTAAGCTCTTTTCATTATCACCTCAATCATTCTAATTTGGTCTATTTTGTTTCAGTTTGTTGTATTTCAAGTTCAATAACCCTAATTGATTTATTTTTCAAATTATTTTGTTGTAACTTATCTTATATTGAATTATTGGAATTGTGCAACCTTTTTAATTAATCAATTTCCATTACAACGGGAGTAAATATTATTTACTAACTGCATTTACCTATAATTACATATCTTTAGCAGAATCGGGGCCAAGCCTATCGTTTTTATTGTGCATAAGTATTATCAAGTGAAATATCATTTTAAAGACTTTAGGTACGTTCATTGTCTGCATCTTTAGAAATCAGCGCGTATTTATCGAAATCGTAATATTTTAGTAAGCACATCAATGAATCAATTTAATCAGTACTTTACCACATAATTAGTAACCCCATTAGTTATCAGTTACAGGGTATTGTCGTACAATTACCCACGCGGCTTCAGGCCAGGTCCCCCGGTCGGCTTGGTAGGTGTACACTATTCACAGATCGTAACAGTTACTAAGGGGTGTACTAACAGATAATAATTGGCAATTCAGTTTTATATGCGTCTCATTCCCTATTTTAAAATCAAGATGAATTACAAAGTGGGCCCAAATAAATTTTCAGTGAATCTTTAACATTATGAGAATGCATGTACTGAACTTCGACTCACAGTTCGAAATGTTTTTCATGTTTTGTTTTAGGAAAATGCTCAAAGAATTACCCTCATGCTAGCAAATTAGCTGAAGAAAATGAGTGAAGCAAGGAAATCCGGATGGATCAGAAGTGGTGTAGTATATGCATGCTTTAAAGCTGTATCTTGAATTCTTAAGTGGATAGAGATGTAGATATTAGATGGTGAATTATTTTCTTATGGTCTATAAACCTTACATTAGTTAACACTATTTATGAATGGTTGATCATATGTGAAGGTGTATGATTGAAGTTATGCTTAACTGTGTCATTTATAGCACTCATGTTTTAAGCCTTGTCCATTTGGATGGCGGTAATACCCCTATCATTGGGTTGTCTAGATTAACTAAGGGATTTATTAATGGATTATAATATAAACAGCGAAACATGTTTAATTTGGGGCGTTACAATAACTAATTATGGATGTAAAGCTAGTGATTACATAGACCCTCGTCAAAAAAATTCGTCGTTATCCGCAAA
>JAKOGI010001435.1:81614-106614 GCA_029747015.1 Carnegiea gigantea | reverse complement strand
AAACAAAGAAGCTATGATATAAGTCCAATTGCTAGAGTAAGTCATGAGCTTATGAATATGCTTTAAGTGTCTTCAATCTTCAATATAGTGTAATCTTATTTGTCAAAAACCTAAAAGTATGTGTGGACTGCTAGCAATTTCCAACACATACATACAGATAATCATATTAGAAAGATGGTAAGTCTAAGATCAAATAGTCTTACTCTGATATCGTGTTAAATCTTAAGTTTTATATAAATAGGATATTTAAACAAACCAGCTATGGATATAAATCTAATAAGATTCCAGTCCAAAATCAATTGACAATGAGTTGAGTATTGGGATTAGGTGAACTATCTAAATTAATTTGGTGAGCATTGGCAATTGCGTTGGTAAATTTTAGAGTTGAGGTTTTGTTTTATATCTGTTTTTGTTTTTTTTTTTTTTGATGATGATACCTTTGATAACATTCGTGCAGTGAGATGTCCACTTCACAAACTATTCCCATAGGTGGCAATGTTGATGATCAAAGTATTGGTGATAAAGACCAACATTCCCAGCATTCCGAGCATTCCAAGCCTGATCACCTGCAAAGTGATCCTTGTGCAGTAGAGAGCACAAGAACATCTTGTAATGTCACCTATACATTGTCATTTTGGAAAGTATGTGGTGCTATTATTTGCTTTTTGTATGCTATGGTGAATTGATGCTAAAATGTTGTCGTTTCAAGATGCATCCATACAACAAACCACATTTTTTGCTTACTGTTGTATTTATTTATAATGATGTGTGGCATTACATATGTAGTGATGTTGATTGTCATGTTTTTTTGATAAAAAATAGATTCGAATGATTTGACATCGGTGCTGACCAATTCATCCATTAATGCTAGAGGGGAGTGGGTTCCAGTTTGTGAGGAAGCATCCTTTATACCTAAGTTGAAAATGAGGTTTCAAAAAATTGAGGACGCTCTAGCATTTTACAAGAGATATGCTAATTGTGTCGGGTTTTGTAACGCCCCAAATTAAACATGTTTCACTGTTTATATTCTCCTTAATGTATCACTCAATTGTAATATGATAAATCCAATGATAGGGGCATTACCGCCGTCCCAAAGGACAAGGCTTGAAGTATGTGTCCTAGAATAACATAGTTAAGCATAATCTCAACCATACACATATACACATGATCATCCATTCACAACCAAGTGTTAACCAATATAAGGTTTATAAACCAGAGTAAGATAATTCATCATGTAATCTGCATCTCCATCTACTAAAGATTTCAATAGACAATTCTAAACATATGCATACACTGTATCAGTGTTGATACATCCAGATTCCCTTGCTCAACTTATTCTCTTCCGCTGGTTTACTAGCATGAAGACGATTCTCTGAGCATTTGCCTAAAACAAAACATGAAAAACATTTCGAACTGTGAGCCGAAACTCAGTACATGCATTCCTGTATTATTAAATGATCATTGAAACACTGGTTGGCCCAATTTGCAATTTATTTTAAGTAAAAAACGAGTGAATGAGATGATGTAAAACTGCATTGCTAGTTATTATCTGATAATGAACCTCTTGATACTGTTACGATCTAAGGATAGGTGTACACATACCAAGCCAATCGGGGACCTGGCCTGAAGCCGCATGGGTAACTGAAGGACGAATGTCTTATAGATGATAACTGATGGGGTCACTAATTAACTGATAAATTACTGTGTAAACTGATTCATTAATGTACTTACCAAACATGATACTTTGATAAATGAACTCTGATTTCTAAAGATACAGGCAATGGACGTACCTGAAGTCTTTAAAATGGTACTTCACTTGATAATACTTATGCACAATGGAAACAATAGACTAGGCCCCATTTCTGTTTAAGAAAATATAATTATAGATAAATGTAGTTAGTAAACCATGTTCACTGACATAATTTATAACTTTAATAGAAATTTATTAATTAAAAAGGCTTCGACAATTCTAATAATTCAATATGAGGTAAGTTAAACCAAGATGATCTAAAAAATAAATCAGTTAGGGTTAGTGAACTTGAAATACAACAAATTGAAACCAAATACATCACATTGGAATGCTTGAGCTAATAACGAAAAGATTTCAATTGAAATAAACGAAATATGGGTTTCTGATATTTCTAAGATGGATAATGGAAGTGTAATACTTCTGAAATGGATAATAGAAGGCTTAATATTAGGAGAGGTGTTGTGAGGTTCATAAAAGCTCAAATAACCCCAACTAAGTCCAATAGACACTGATTTGAGTTATTACTCTGCCCACTTCCCAAGTTTCATTTTCATGCCCATTCAACTCAGTTTTCCAACCCAAGTAAGCTTCTACACATAATCAAACTTGTTGAACTCACTACAATTTGTAATTTCCTTACAATACCCATTATTATATAGAAACGTCTGAAAATATGTCCAAATGTCACGATTTCTATATTCACTCCTGTTACAGTTTGATGGTCAGCATTAGAAACTCCATATCTTTCACTCCCGACCTCCAAATAAGATGTAAAACCCCAATATGAAAAGCTCATAATGTCCCCTAAAATTTTATGTAGGACACAAAGAATGATTCACATAGTAAGGTTTCTAAAATTGGGCTAAAACACAACTATGCACAAGTTTAGTCCAATCTGCACAGTCGTAGCAAAACGTCCATAACTTTTTCCACAGAACTTGGATTAAGGTGGTTCAAAAGGCATTTGAAAGATAACTTATTGATCTATCTACACACTAACAATTGCAATTTTTCAATAACCCAATCAATGCCTGTTTTTTCGTAAAGTCCCCTGTTCATAAATGCTCCCAGTTTTGATGTATTCTGCACAGTCTTCAGTAAATTGGTCATACCTTTGTCCACACAACTCACAATTGAGTAATTCTAGAGCCTATTGAAAGCTAACGCATCAAGCTATCACTACACTAAAATTCATGAATTTTTTCGGGTCAATTAATACTAGTTTTCTCCGAAGTGAACCCTATTTTAGGTCTGTTTACTGCTTAATAATCACATTTTTTCAATCTTTGCTTCATATAACCGCCCATTAAAATCACCCTTTAACTTATATGAATCACCATAAACATCTTTATACTCATTATCAGTACCAAAGATCACAAAATCTCATTTAAAACAATCAAAATCCATCACCACCACCTAAACTTGCATGATCATAAATAGGTTCAAGCATAACTTGCTTTCAAGCATAATCAACAACCAAAACATCAAAATAATACTTGTTTTCATATAAACAACATGATCAATAACCAGAAACAAGAATCAAAGTCCAAAACACAATCAAAAGAACAAGATAGGTGAGGATATTACTCACTTTGTGCTTGAATATATGAAGATTGAGGTGGTGTTTGATGGTGGTAGGAGTTGGGGATGGTGGCTGGTGGCTGGCAGCATATGGGGGTGGTGTCAGGTGATTGCCTTGGTGGCCGAAAGGTGGCTGGAAGTGGCTGAAAAATAGTAGCAGTGGCAGCCTTGGGGTGGAAGAGGAGAAGAAGAAAGAAAGAAAGTCTTGAGTGTTGTTTACTTGGTTGCAAATGGCCCAAAGCACTTGGCTGAAATTTATTCCTCAAAAGTAACCATGGTTAAGCTTAAACCATGGTTAATTAGCTAGGTTAGTGATACAACTTGTTGGGCTTCAACTTTGGGCCGAAATCGGCCTTGAATGAGCTTGGGTTCGAAAAGAAAGCAAAACTATAAGCGATTAATTAAATTTTTTTTTCAAAGCTCGAAATTAAATTTTTGTAATGTCATGAAAAATAATTTAATCGTTTAAACCATAATTTTCGAGGCCCAATATCAATTTTTTTCCGAAATTGTTACGGTAAATGAAACTCGAATTGCAAAGTAGGGCCCAAAATGAATTCTCCCAATCGGGATAACTAGATGAGATAAATAAATGTGAAAAATGAATAGCATGGCTTAATTAAATAAATAAACATGATTTAGGATCGGGCTATTATAGCCTTCCCCCCTTAAAGAGCTTCGCCCTCGAAACTTATGAACTTTGACTATCATGCAAGGTGATTTCAAATAAATATGAGTACTTGGCTTTCACTTCTTGCTCAGTTTCCCAAGGCGCTTCTGGGGAGGCATTATTTATCCAAGGCAATTTGATTTAAGATATCTGCTTGATACTTAACTGCTTAATCCTGTGATTCAATATCTAAAGTAGATGCTCTTGAAACACAAGACCCTCAATGACTGTAATGGATTTGATTATGACAGCATGGTCAGGATCTGAAGTGTACTACCTGAGTTGTAAGGCAAGGAAGACGAAACATGTTATGCACATGTTTGAGTTATATAAGCAGATCTGGTAGACAAGTTATAGAATTTGACCTTTTAATGAACTGATATGGTCTAAAAGATCTTGGCCTCAATTTAGGTCGCAGTGCAACCTCCTTGCACCCTTAGTTGGTGAGACTCTCTAAAAAACTTTATCATATACCGAAAATTCTAGCAATCCCCTTCTTTTATCAACATATCTTTTCTGTCGGCTCCAATGGTGTGCCTTCAAGAGTCTTCTGAGATATGCCGCCTTATTAAATGCTGAAGAACATTTTCATGACTCAAAAGATGATTTTGTTGCCAATGTCGGCTGTTATTTTATCCTGATGTTTCATGTAGGATTCTCTACTAATGCTATTACAACATTGACCACTGGGTGTTCCACACTTTCTTCAAATGCAAATGTTGGTCGTAGGTCATGAAGTACTATACGCTCTAACTCAGGAGAGTTGGATCCATTGATATTTTTAGATGCTTGTCCATCTGTTTTAGGATGATAAGAACTGCTAAAGTTCAATCTAGTTCCAAAGGCCCTTTGAAGTGTTTGCCAAAACAGGCTTGAAACCTCTGATCTCTATCAGACACTATAACTGAGGGAATCCCATGACAAAGTCCATTGAAATTGAATCCCTTTCTCAAGGTTTTGCTTTATTCTTTGGAGCTTAGGATCATCATCCTGATTCAATCTAATTTCCTCCATTGAGGAGGACTATAAGGTAAGTGCTAGCAATTGAACATTCGCCTTCCTGTGCAACACTAATTGAATGTCCAAGTCCTCAAGCTCTCTTAAGAGATTCAGTTGAGCATTCACTACAGTGTTCAAGATATGTTGTGCCTTCCTCTTCAGGGTGTCTGCCAAATATTTCCCTCTCTTGGTTGACATTAGATCTGCCACAACTGATGTTTCATGTAGATTGAGCTTCTTCTAAATGAAGACATACTTCAGACTCTGATGGTCAATATAGATTGCACAAGGTATACCGTACAAGTAATATTTTCGAATTCTCAGTGCACCTGGATTATAGGTAAGGCACCACCCATAAGACTTGAACTATTGGGAGGGATAAGATACCACTATATCTTCTTGCTAACTTTGTAGCTTGCTTCAAAAATTGGTCAGGGAAGATAATATTTGACAAATCCTTTCTGAACTCGATAATTCTCTATTAAACTCAAACAGTTTCTAGTCTCAGTGCATTGGTGGATCTTCGGCACTTTGTAACTGCTTTCACCTTTTGCAAATTAACCTTAATCTCATCCTTTCAAACCATATGTTCTAAAAATACCATTGCTTCTAACCAATACTCATGCTTCATGTATTTGCCATGTAATTGATGTTCCCTACAGGTCTGTAACGCTATCCACAAATGAACAGGATACTCATCTCTGTCCTTTGAGTATTTCAAGATATCTTTTATAAACACTATCATAACTTGTCTAGATATAGTCTGAAACTCTATTTATAAGATCTGTAAAGGCCGGAGGGCCATTGGTTAAGCCAAAAGGCATCATAGTGAATTCATAGTGACCCAAACATGGTCCTTAGTGTGGTTTTGGGAATGTCTTCAAGTATAATCCTAAGTTGATGGTACCTTGACCTTAAATCAATCTTCGATAAGACTCCTGCTCGCTACAGTTGATCAAACAAGTCATCTACTTGGGGCAATGGGTATTTGTTTTTGATGGTGATCTTGTTCAGTTCTCTAAAATCAATATATAACCTCAAGGTTCCATTCTTTTTCTTTACAAATAAAACTGGACATCCTATTGAGGAACATTTGGATGGTCTGATAAACACTTTCTGTAATAGCTCATCTAACTGAATCTTCAGTTTTCTAAGCTGTATTGGAGATATACGATATGAGGCATTGGAGATAGGTTGAGTATAAGGGATTAATTCAATCTCAAAATCGCTTTATTTTGGGGGGAAAATCCCGATAGCTTTTTAAGAAAATATCTTTAAATTCACAAACTACACGGATATCTTCTGCTTGTTCTTCCTTAGGTTGATTGTTAATAGCATAACACCAATACACAATATATCCTTATCATAAGAGGTCACTTGTTTTCATAATAGAATTTAAAGGACACTATTTTTCCCCACTTTGCCCATGAAACATAGTTCTCTCCCTTGTTCATCTCTTGAAATAATCTTAGGGTCATCATAACCTATCTTGTCCCCATAAGTGCACAACCAGCTCATTTCCGGAATGATATCAAAGTCTGATGAGTCAAAATAAATTGGAACTCTAGGGAATACTATCCTGCCAGCTGTAATAGATACATGTTTGTGAGAGGTAGAGCACTCAACTCCAGAGTCATTGGGTAACTGGATTCTATAATTTGTTTCTGCCTCCTCATTTTCAAGATTCACTTGGATGGTAGATCATGTGAATATAAATGAATGAGTGGCAATTGAATCAATTAATACACAAAATGGTTTCAAAATTAAAGGAGAGTTCCAGTAACTACCGTACCAAAGATGGCAGTATCCTTCTTGCTCAACACAGATGACCTCCCTGCAGCTGCGGGCCTTAGAGGTGGGAACCCTTATCTACAACCTTCAGTTTTCGGGAGCAGGCAGTGATGAGGTGCTTTGGGCTACCATACCACATGCATTTGTTAGTTCCTATTTAGCAATCCGGAGCAGTGTAATTAGTTCTTTCACAAATCGACTCCAAGTGAAGTCAGGCCCTAAGGGCCTATTCTTAACAGTGTTTCATCAAATATCGATTTCACCAGTTAGGTAAAATGTTCCAATGTTCACCCTTTTATCCCCTGGAACCTCTATTACAGTGAAAATTTTCTCCACTCCTCGAATCCATTCTTAAGATTCCACTGTGTTATACTCTCCACTCTAGAGTTCTGTAGTATGAATCAGTTGAAGATATTTTTCCAAGGGGCAGTAACCCATCAAAATTTCCCACTGATAGAGTCCAAATACATGACAAAGATTTTGATTATCAAACTTAAGCTTTATGCAAGTGATCTTCAATAGGAAACTGAGGTTGAATCAGTCAAAAAGGGTAGACACATCGCGTTTCCCTTAGCAATGGATTCCACAAGTTAGGCAACAATCAACCCCTATACAAAGTGCAGTTAAGATCTACGTTCTGTTTAGGTGTGCAACGAAATTATCATCTATTGACATGGGTACATCCCAATCATAAACCAGCTACTAGCAGTAATTGGGCTCTTGAAAATACGAAAAGGTGACCAGAACTGATGAAGATGTAACATGAGAGTGAATAATAATGCAACTTCATGGGGAGATGCCATGAAGACAAAAAGATGAAGCCTCTGGTCAAAGGGAGGAGTATCCAACAGTTGATAATCCAATAAGGACAATGGTAGATGGTATGTTACCAGAAGGTGTAGTGAAATATTTTCTAGAGTAATGTCTACTTTACAAATAGAGATGGAGTTAGTGGATTGCTTGTAAGAGTTTAGGTCATTTAAGCAAGTCTTGAATTGCAATGGATTGAAGTACAATATCTCTCTAATGTGTCTTTGGTTTCTCTTGTATGGAATCATCGGTAGTCAATGGTTTCAAAACTTATGTATAACAGAATAAGCCTCTCTAAAATCCTACAATTCAGGGGATACTACATCAAGAACCCCTATATAGCTCACTTAGATGAAATTCTTGAGTTACAGAAAAAGACATCCATAATCAATGAAGTATATTGAAGTAATTGCCACTTGGATCCGAGAAATGCACAAAATGACACCCATAATATGAGGAAATATAAGCTCAAAGTTGTATGTATCCACTGACTTGAACAGTTTGTACCATCAGACTTCTAGGCTAAATTTTATTAACCACTGATCTCCAAATGTGCTGTAATATGGGTCATTGGAAAGCTTACTTTTTGTACTTTGACATAAACTAACTAAAACATCTCTATCTGATGGAATGCATAGGTTGCAAGTGGACTAAACCCAAACCTTGTGCATTAGGATTCTACCCAATTTGCAGACTTTGACTTGTCCAGCAGTTTTGAATAACCAAACTCCAATCCACTTGAAACTTGTTTCATATGAAAGATATCTCCCTAACCTCAAATTCAGGATAGGAAACCCTTGCGTAAGTTATGTTGATCATGGACAAAAGTTACTTCAAAATCGGTCCTTGTGCAATGATTAAAACTATCAAGTTGATTAAACTTGTATATTCTGCCCATACTGGGTTTTCCCTATGCATTTAACCTCAAAATGAGCCAAGGGCCTTTCATAGGATACATTTGTAACAACCCCTAACCCTAGGGCTACGAGTGTTAGTGATTCTGAAATTTCTGAGGTGAAACGGACAGAGTTTTGCCTACAAATTGGCCATTTTTCAGGCTTAAAGCCATACATCACATTCTCTGCATTAAATAGAAGTATAAAAGGATATCAAATCAAGCTCAACGGCTACACACCAGCGATCACAACTCTACGGGCCACACGCCCGAAGTACAAGGGTTTACATCCCTAAAAAAACAATTCCAGCTAAAAGAATGCCATACTATTCAGATGGGTGGCTCATATGGCCATACTTACCTAAATGGATTAGAGCACCGTCAACTTGTTATTCAAAATCTCCATCAAATCTACTGCTTGAGATCAAACTATATATACTTTATATGGATCCATTCGACAAAGAAGAATATACGAGTAGAATATGTGTGAGATAAGCAGACATTACCAGTATCACAAATCTCTAATGATACCATAATAATCTTCATTCCTCACTAACCAACTTTCTTAGTATCTTAACCCCATACTCCATATCCCACAAAGAAAATCTCAACCTGGCTCTGATACTAAGTCTGTAACGCCACAAATTAAACATGTTTCACTGTTTATATTCTCCTTAACATATCACTCAATTGTAATTTGATAAATCCAATGATAGGGGCATTACCGCCGTTCCAAAGAACAAGGCTTGAAGTATGTGTCCTGGAATAATATAGTTAAGCATAATCTCAACCATACACATACACACATGATCATCTATTCATAATCAAGTGTTAACCAATATAAGGTTTATAAACCATAGTAAGATAATTCACCATGTAATCTACATCTCCATCCACTGAAGATTTCAATATACAATTCTAAAAATATGCATACACTGTATCAGTGTTAATCCATCTAGATTCCCTTGCTCAACTTATTCCCTTCCGCTGGTTTACTAGCATGAAGACGATTCTCTGAGCATTTGCCTAAAACAAAACATGAAAAACATTTCGAATTGTGAGCCGAAGCTCAATACATGCATTCCTGTAATTTTAAATGATCATTGAAACGCTGGTTGAGCCCAATTTGCAATTCCTTTTAAGTAAAAAACAGTGGATGAGATGATGTAAAACTGCATTGTTAGTTATTATCCGATAGTGAACCTCCTGATACTGTTACAATCTAAGGATAGGTGTACACCTGCCAAGCCGATCGGGGACCTGGCTTGAAGCTACGTGGGTAACTGAATGGCGAATGCCCTATAGATGATAACTGATGGGGTCACAAATTAACTGATAAATCACTGTGTAAACTAATTTATTGATATACTTACCAAACATGATACTTTGATAAATGAACTCTGATTTCTAATGATACAGGCAATGGATGTACTTGAAGTCTTTGAAATGATATTTCACTTGATAATACTTATGCGCAATGGAAACGATAGACTAGGCCCCATTTCTGTTTAAGAAAATATAATTATAGATAAATGTAGTTAGTAAACCATGTTACATGACATAATTTATAACTTTAATGGAAATTGATTTGTTAAAAAGGCTTCTACAATTCCGATAATTCAATATAAGGTAAGTTAAACCAAGATGATCTAAAAAATAAATCAGTTAGGGTTAGTGAACTTGAAACACAACAAATTGAAACCAAATAGATCACATTGGAATGCTTGAGCTGATAATGAAAAGATTTCAATTGAAATAAACAAAATATGGGTTCCTGATGTTTCCGAAATAGATAATGGAAAGTGTAATGCTTCTGAAATGGATAATAGAAGGCTTAATGTTAGGAGAGGTGTTGTGAGGTTCATAAAAGCTCAAATAACCCTAACTAAGTCCAATAGACACTGATTTGAGTCATTACTCTGCCCACTTCTCAAATTTCATTTTCACGCCCATTTAACTCAGTTTTTCAACCCAAGTAAGCTTCCATACATAATCAAACTTGTTGAACTCACTACACTTTGTAATTTCCTTGCAATACCAATAATTATATAGAAACTTCTGAAAATATTTCCAAATGTCACGATTTCTATATTCACTCATGTTACCGTTTGATGGTCAGCATTAGAAAATCCATATCTTTCACTCTCGACCTCCAAATAAGATGTAAAATCCCAATATGAAAAGGTCATAATGGAAACTAAAATGTTTATTTAGGACACAAAGTATGATTCGCATAGTAAGGTTTCTAAAATTGGGCTAGAATACAACTGTGCACAACTTCAGTCCAATCTGCGCAGTCGTAGCAAAATAGCCATAACTTTTTTCACAGAACTTGGATTATGGTGTTTCAAATGGCATTTGAAAGATAACTTATTGATATATATACACACCAAAAATAATAATTTTTCAACAACCCAATCAATACCAGTTTTTCCGTAAAGTCCCTTGTTCATAAATGCTCCTAGTTTTGATGTATTTTGCACAGTCTTCAGTAAATTGGTCATAACTTTGTCCACATAACTCGAAATTGAGTAATTCCAGAGCCTATTGAAAGCTAATGCATCAAGCTATCACTACACCAAAATCCATGGATTTTTTTTTGTGTCAATTAATACCCATTTTCTCCTAAATTGAACCCTATTTTTGGTCTATTTACTGCTCAATAATCACATTTTTCAATCTTTTCTTCACATAACCACCCATTAAAATCACCCTTTAACTTATATGAATCACCATAAACAACTTTATACTCATTATCAGTACCGAAGATCACAAAATCTCGTGTAAAACAATCAAAATCCATCACCACCACCTAAATTTGCATGATCATGAACAACATCAAACATCATTTGCTTTCAAGCACAATCAACAACCAAAACATCAAAATAATACTTGTTTCTATATAAACAACATGATCAATAACCAAAAACAAGAATCAAAGTCCAAAACACAATCAAAAGAACAAGATAGGTGAGGATATTACTCACTTTGTGCTTGAATATATGAAGATTGAGGTGGTGTTTGATGGTGGTAGGAGTTGGGGATGGTGGCTGGAGGCTGGCAGCATATGTGGGTGGTGGCAGGAAGGTGAAGTGGCTGAAAAATAGCAGCAGCGGCAGCCTTGGGGTAGAGGGGGAGAAGAAGAAAGAAAGAAAGTCTTCAGTGTTATTTACTTGGTTGCAAATAGTCCAAAGCACTTGGCTGAAATTTATTCCTCAAAAGTAACCATAGTTAAGCTTAAACCATGGTTAATTAGCTAGGTTAATGATACAACTTGTTGGGCTTCAACTTTGGGCCGAAATTGGCCTTGAATGAGCTCGGGTTCGAAAAGAAAGCAAAACCGTAAGCGATTAATTAAATTTTTTTTCAAAGCTCAAAATTAAATTTTTGTAATGTCATGAAAAATAGTTTAATCTTTTAAACCTTAATTATCGAGGCCTAATATAAATTTTTTTCTGAAATTGTTACGGTAAATGAAACTCAAATTGCAAAGTAGGGCCCAAAATGAATTCTCCCAACCGGGATAATTAGACGAGATAAATAAATGTGAAAAATGAATAACATGGCTTAATTAAATAAATAAACATGGTTTAGGGTCAGGCTATAATAGGTTTAGTGTTCGAAAGTCTTCCACCACAAAGAATAAGTTGAGAAAATTTTGGAAGGCCCTTGTTTCTTTAATACAAGGGTATAGGGAGCCTTGCAAAACTCCACCCCAAAGTGCAGTTGCCTTAGCTAATGCAATATCTAAAGCAAGAGAGAATGCTGAGGAGAGCAGGGTTAAACGGAGAAGGGTTGAGACTAGAGAAGGATGCAATGCACGTATGGTTGTGAGCTATACGAATAATGGTCAGTTTGAAGTGTGTACTTTTCATGCAGGCCATGTGCATCCTCTAGTCACCCCGAGCCAAAGACAATTCCTGCGATCTTCTACGAACATCAGTTCTATTCACAAGGACTTTATTTGTAAATATGGGAGAGCAAATGTTGGGGCTTCAAAGGTTTATCATCTTATGAAAGAGCAAGTTGGGGGCTATGAATATGTGGGATGTGACTAGCTAGATTTCAAGAACTATAAGAGCGATTTAAAGGCAATGATTAAGGATTCAGATGTGCACATGTTTGTAGATATCTTAAGGAAAATAAAAGAAGTTAATCCTGTCTTTTATTTTGCTCATGAGCTTGATAAGGAGAATAGGCTCAAGAATGTCTTCTGGTGTGATTCCTTGTGGAGGAGGTCATATGCGTTGTTTGGGGACTTGTTATCTTTCGACACAAAGCATAAGACTAATAGATATGGCATGGTGTTTGCTCCGTTTACGGGCATCAACCATCATTGCCAACTCACTTGCTTCGGTGTCGGGTTGATACAAGATGAATAGGTGGAGTCTTTCAAATGGTTATTCCAGTGTTTCATTGATGCAATGAGGGGCAACAAGCCAAAACCCATAATTACTAATAAGGATCCAGCAATCAGGCAAGGGGTACTCTCTGTGTTTGAGGGGTGCACCCATAGGTGCTGTATGTGGCATATTATGAGAAAGTTACCCGAGAAAGTGGGTCACTTATTAAATGACTGTGAAGATTTCCTAGAGTGGATCAGGCTATGTGTTTGGGCATCTGATACCCCAGAGGAGTTTGAAGCAAAGTGGGTAGATATTCTAGTTGATTTTAACTTAGGCAGTAATGATTGGTTGAAACATATATATGACATTTGAGAGGATCGGTACAAGTTTACTTCAAGGAGGATTTCTTAGTGGGTATTATGAGGCCTACGTCAGGTTCTGAGAGTTAAAATGCTATGTTTGGCAACTTGACAACTCTAATATTGATTTTGGTGGAGTTTTGGGTTAGGTTTGTGCATGCCCTTGAGTCTCAGTGGTATCGAGAAAGTAAGGCTGAAAATGCATCCTTAATCTCCCCGCCTGAGTTGAAGATGCCTTTGGACATAGAAAAACATGGGAGGGTCATGTACACACATACTAACTTCTACATATTTCACAACTAGTTATGTGATGCATTATTTAATTGTGAGATATTAAGCATCAGTACTGTAGAGGGTGATGCCACTTACAAAATAGAGGATAAAAGGCATCAGAGATATAGATATGTTGTGTATAATAAGGAATTCTAGGATGCTACATGCACATGCTGCTTCTTTCAATCTGAAGGGATTCCTTGTGCTCATATTTTACGTGTGTTGAAGTCATTAAAAGAAATTCCTGCATGCTTTAAAGTTGATAGGTGGACCAAACTAGCGGCCAAGAAACCTATCTTTGAGCTTGACGTAATTGTGTCCACAAGCTATGCACAAGTGGGGCAGCAAAATAGGATGATTTCTGATGCCTGGTCACGGTTGTATAAGTGTATGAATTTGGCAGGGTGGGATGTAGATAAGTTGCAATATGTGATAAATGCAGTCGAATCAATTCAATAGAAGCTTGAAGAAGTGGTTGGTGGTGGTTCTATGAATAATGCATCTACAGATCTTTAGACATATTTTGTGTGCACGGTGCCGGAAATAGTTGAAATATAACCCCGTCTAATTTTGGTCATAAAGGGAAGAGCCAAGAGAATAAACATAGGAGTCGAGAAAGCAATTGAGCAGCAAACGCATACACGGATGTGCCACTTTGCAAGCAAGTTACCTCTCATGATAGTAGAAACTGTCCTGAGAAGAGGAACTAGTGCACTATGTCAAAAGTACGTATACCCATTTTTGATTTGGCATGTTTTTCACTTTAAAAATATTGATTTTTTTCCTAAGATTTTGTTCTTTTTGCATTTTCCTTCACTTGTTTGCAAATTGTCAATTACGTGTGTTTAGAGTTTGTGTAATTGAATCGTGTTTGATTGGATGTTTTCTTCAGGTACAATGCGCTTTGCTTAGCCATTAGCGTCACACCAAGCTTGGCTTCTGATGGGCCAACCCCATTTTATCCCCCCTTTCTGCAGAACTTGGTTTGTGGTTTTTTACCTTTGTAGCAGATGGGGAAAGTTATGTAGCTGATTTTGTTCCAAATCATTGTAATGAAAACGGTGGGAATGCTGGCTGATCATTGGTTACTATTAGCCTTTCTGTGTATTCTTTGAAATCTCTATTTTGCTTTTTTAAATGAATTTCCCAGTAGACAAAGATTTGAAGCAGATTTCCATTCTGATGGGATCATGGATGAATGGAAGGTATTTAAGTGGAATGATGAGGTTGTTCACGCCTATCTGAGCTTTCATGCATTCAAGTGAGAGTTCCCTGTGTCCGTCATTTTATTGAGTTTGTGGCTGTAATCACTAATAAACTATTGCTAATATAATCAGATTAGAAAAAGAATTGTGTAGATTTTTTGGCTGTAATCACTATTAAACTAAGGTTTGCAAATACATTTTTGAAGGAAATAGTTAATTAGTTTTAGAAAATCATTTGGTATAAAAATCTCCTAGAAATTCCTCACGAGATAAACACATATCCAAAAGGATCACTAATATCATATCTAACGATCATTAATTACATTCCTAATAATCACAAACTATACAGACAGTATAAAAAACAGTTCTTGGACGGTTTTTCCATAATTTTTGTAGGAAGCATTTAAAGTGTCTCAGAATTCTATTTTTTTATCAAATAATGTGATGAGATTCATCAATAGTGAAACACATATGCAAACCGAAAATGATCACTAAATATGTAATGATTGATTAGAAATTACACATGTAATCTACGAATACTCACTTAACGTTTGATTGCATTTTTTACCTCTTTGAAGGTGATTGCTCTCCATTTCCATTGCTTGTTTCTTGAACTTTATGTGCGGCAATGATTTCTTAATGCCAAACCCTAGACACAAAGCAAATGTATGTCAAACTGAGAGATTTGACAAAATAACTCCTTCGAAAGCACACTATGCTAATAAACTTTATGAAATTGTACAATATTATCAGAATGATAAATTAATCCTTGAAAAAGGAGGTTCATAAGTAAAAGATCGACGCATGCTAAGTACATTTCTATGAACCAAACGACACTTTTTTAAGTTCAAAAGCGGAGTACAAGTTTTACAAGTGAATGTGAAAGCATATTCGAATGAAAATGTACAAATTAACCAAAGATCTCTAAAAATCGAAGATAAATGCATAAAAAAACAAACTGAGTGTACTAAAACTCAATAGATAGAGGAATGACACACAAAAAAGTCAAGACTTTCACCTTCAAAATGCAGAAATGATCATGAGAAGTTGAACGATTTCAAGAATGTGGTTGGATTGCAATTTCGAACTCTGACAAAGAGAGATAGAGATAGTAAGAGAGAGATGGAGATAGTAAGGGGGGAGAGAGAGAGAGAGAGAATAGCATTGTAATATAGACACTAAGAAATTGAAGAGTCTCTCGGAAAAATTTTAAACAATCATTATGCGCTCTTTTTTAGAATCCTGTCTTTCAATTTCTCTTTGTTTTTCACATTGTTTAGACGGTTATATAAATAGAGTTGGTTACCTGCCATAATTAGGGGATAAGGATATAAATTGACACAGGGGTTTTCAAAAAACTAAATTGCCTTTTTTTTTTCATGTGGAACTAACAGTTGAAAATGTTCACAATAAAGAAAATGCGTGTTTGAATTTATACAACACAATGAAGCTCGCAATCTTAAGCAGAATAACATTTATAGATATGTTAGTTGATCGCTAATAACAGTTATAGAATCCATGGTGGTGATAAAATTTTTCTAAGCAAAAGCCAACTGATCACTAATATTATATAAAAAGACGAACATTCAACAAAGACATGAGTGCTCAAAGGATTTATATCATATAATCACCAAAAACATGAGTGGTCATCACTTTTTATATAATCCATGCAAAGGCATTCAAAGTTAAGCTAGGTGATCATTCAAATGTACCTCTATTGATCACTCATTATATAAGTAGTGATCAGAAATAACATATCGACTGATCAACAACAGCAGATATTCTGCTCATTTTTAACACAAACACTTTGATCACTAAGAACCTTACTATCGATCACTAATGCAATTTTATAATTATTACTAATGGAACCACTACCGATCACATAGGTAAGATGGTGCACTAATGTCGTAGCAATTTATCAACAATGAGAGCTCCATGCATCAGCCTTCCACACAAAAACTAAATTCTAAGCGATGAGGAAAAAAGGAGAGATTGAGTTCAACTGCATACTAATTTGAGTTGTACTGATCACTAATTCCACAACTTTTGATCACTAATATTACTTGTAAAGATCACTAGAAGTACATCTATCAATAGCAATAATACTCATCACATAAGTACTGATCAGAAATAACATATCTATTGATCACCAATAACATATATTCTGCTCATTTTTAACTCATACATTTGTGATCACTATAACGTCACTGTCGTTATTAATGACTATCACTTAGAATATAAGCACTGCGAAGCTCTGTAACAGCCTCCTTCATTACAGCATTCTGGTGTGCGCTTATTGCAGGCAGTCCATCTGCATAGGCCTCTTGCTGGGATTGTTCATATGCAGTAGCAGCATCACAGAATGAGGTGAACATTGCCCTTACTTCATCTCATATGTTGTGAAGCCCTTCATTGTTGCCCGTACTTGTTTGGCATAGAGTCTATGATGGTGATAAAATTTTCATAAGCAGAAGCCAACTGCTTGGTAGTGGAAACTATCTTGTTTACATCCTTCTACATTTTTCAAAGACATAAAATAGTAAAAGAAATATTTATATAGATACGTTAGTTGATCATTAATAACATGAGTATTGATCACGTATGAAATAATCATCAAATTGGAGATTGGTGAAGAGAGAACTGATATAAGCAATATTAGTGATCACTGAAATTGGTGTTTTTTTATTTTAGATTCTCATTCACATGAGTATGAATCAAAATCTCAAATAAGTAGACACCAATTAAAGGGATGACTAATATTATTTATAATGATCACCAAAACTATGAGTAGTCAATACTTTTTAGATAATCCACACAAATTCCACAACTTTTGATCACTAAAGATCATCAGAATACATCTATTCATCACCAAGCACAGAAGGACTGTATCCGAAGTGTTAGGAGTAACATTGAAATAAGTAATGCAAACCATCACTAAATTAAATGAAAACATGACTACGGACACATGCAATGATTACCATAAAAGATGAGAATGCTTTGTTTATTACCTTAATTTCACTCGCCTTGTTGTCTTCAGAAGCTTGCTGCTCAGACATTAAGGGGAGGTCCAACAATGCCCCTCCTAAAACCTTTGCTCCTATACTTAGCTTCTATCTTTCTCTTGACGTCCTCATTAGTCTATGTGGACATTGTAGGGAATTGTCTCTGCATTGTTCTCTTAATGAAAATAACCCTGCCTCAGTACGGCATCTGTAAATACAGAAAGATGAAAAAATAAAAAATATTCAATTAGTACATGCATTTTGGTCATTTATACACATATGAACAATTGATCACTAATCAACAAGTTATAGATCACCATTTGGTTAATTGTTGATAAGTAACACATTTTGGCATTGCTTTTTAAATGATCACTATGTTTCGTTATATTGTTTACGAATTTTATGAAAGGGCTAGGTTGATATATAGTACAACTCACCATCAAGAAGAAGAGCAGACTGTCAAAATACATCCCTTTCACAGACTTGCTCTCCTTGTACTGCCTTACACTAGTAATCAGCTTCTACGGTACAAACTTGGACCAGTGTAGGGATGCAATCTGATTCACATCCTTTACATATTTGAGGATGGACTTACTGCAATAGCTGTTCTTCGGTCCGCTAAAATGGAAAGTCACCAAATATATTATGAAGTTCCTCTTAAAGCTCTCGCCCTTGTCTTTTTTAGCCAGACTGAACTCCGGCATGCAAGTCAGTTCTGAGGCATTTTGCTCAATTTTCCATTCCTTGACCCATGTAGCACGCACCTCATCATATTCTTTATCCATCGAAGATTTGGTGATTTCCATGATTTCCCTTCCCCCAATAGGAACACCCGGGGTCACATAAACATCAAATGCTGTGATCGTAAACCTTTGCCCATCCAGAAGCACGAAGGAGGCAGAGTAGGTATCAAAGCTCTCTACCAGCCATTTTCAAAACTTCCCTGGGATTTGCTGCAGATTAACCTTCAAGAAGGAAGCAAATCCCATTGATCTGGCTGCTTTAGTCTAGGCTTCATTCAGCTGAGCCACCATTGATGAGAATGAACGTATACTCATCCTCATGATAAATGCCTTTTGATACATTCTCTTTTCATTGCCACCCTTCTCATATTTTAAAGGCTGCTCTTGTGAGGTTGTCTAAACATCCTACCCCGAGCTGCTTGTTTTCTCATCTGGCAAAGCAGCAGCAGTACTCAATTGAGCATTTTTTGTTCAATGGCTTGTTTGCCTTCAGATTTTAATGCCGACCTTTTTGCCTCTAGAACAGTCTTTAGACCTTTATGAATGGGCATCTCTTCTTCCCCCTCTTTCTCGTTCGCATTATGATCGGCCTCTTCATGTTCACAGGTCGGAATGTCTTCTACCGCATCTTAATTCTTCGGAATTTGGACGTTAGATATTTAGCCTTATTGTACTGTAGGCTTCGGTGATCCTCCCGCCCTTTGCGATCACCTGACGGTGACTGGTTTCTTCTTTGGCTCCTGCTTCTTTGTTTCTTCTCCCTTTTCCTGTCTTTGTTTGTGCTGGAGTTTAGTGCGAGATTTGTCAGAAGGTTCCTTTTCCTCTTGCGGCTTCTTAGGAGATCTATCAAAGCCTTCATCGTTACTTTTAGCATCCCTGGCTTTGCTTTCTTTATTGTCTAAACCATTAGAAATCTTTGCCTCAAAAATGTGCCTTTTCTGTAATGGAAGCTTTGATAAGTTTTACACCCTCTGTGATCATCTAACAGGGAATGCCTTCTTCTTTGGCTTCTCCTTTTTTGTTTGCCCCAGCTTCTCCCCTCTTTGCTTTTTCTCGAATTTCATTTGGGTTTTTTTTTTAAAGTTTGCTCTTCTTGTTGTTGTTTGTTAGAAGATGTCTCAGTCTCTGGATAAGTACTTAGAGCCTTGTTAGCAGTAGTCTACTTCTTGCCCTCCTTCGCCTTCACCTTCTCCACCGAATTGTCTTTTCCAGGTCTTTCGCAACACTTTTTGGTAGAGATTCATTGCCCTCTCTTGCTTGCTGAGAAGAATTGCCCCTCTTTGCCTTCTTATTTACAGTCTCCCCACATTTCTCTTTCCCAGCCTTCATCTTCTTAAAACGTTTCTCAACGGGTTTCTCAGGAACAACTTCTTTTTTTATTGTTCTTTTAGTTGACTTATCGGTCTTTTCCTTATCATCAATATTCTTTTCAGGGGGGCCTCTTCACTGCTTTTCTTCTTAATCCTCCACCTTCTTTATGGTCTTTTAAGTTAATTTGTCAGCCTTCCTCTTCTTATACGACAGTACTTTAGCCGGGGATTTATCTTTAGAGGCTGTGTTCTTATCTAAGTTGTCTTCATTATCAGAATCATTCATAGCACTGTCGTCATCGTGTTTCTAGCGGCAAATACTTTGTAACGACGCTTCTTCTCTTGGACAGAACTACTGCTAGTCTTATCAATAGATCCTCTTCTTTGATCAACGCCTTGTCTAATTTTGTCCGGATTCGAAGCTACTTTAGGACTATAGAATACAAAAGGCAAGTGAGTAAAGAAACTACATACTTCTATGAACTCACAAAATATAATGTATCTCTAATCATAATTCAAATCATCACCAATCAAAACTGCATTGATCACAAATACTCGACATATGATACAAATTAGAATCATAAGACATTTATTTATCATGTGAATGTGTTTACACTGCTGGTTGGAAAAGAATGTTATTGATGAGTTGAAAGCAAACATTTATCAAGACGAGAATAGAATAAGAAAGTATTTTATAAATTAAAAAAATGATTATTAATACAATATCTAACTTTCACTAATTAGTTACTAACAATCATAAATAGATAACATACATATACCTAACGATCACTAATATTATACCTAACGATCACTAATATGATACCTAACGATCACAAATCACCTTTCTAACAATCACTAAGCTAGACATGCAATGTGAAAAACTGTTGCTCTAGAGTTTTTAACCTTTTTTTAACCGCTTTGAAAAAAGACATTTAAGGTGTGTGAGAATTTGATTTTTTTAAAAAAAGAACCTACTGAAACTCATTAAATAAACATATATGCAAAGTGATAACTGAAACTATACCTATGATCACTAAATGTATAACTAATGATCACTAAATATATAACACATATGTAATGTGAAAAATATTCACTCAAAAGGTTTAAAATGCAATTTTTACCTATTAGAAGGTGATTCTTCTCCATTCCCTTTGGTAGTTTCTTCAACTTTTCATTGGGCCATGAGTTCTCGGTAGTAAACCTTAGAGAAAAAGCAAATCGATGTGAAATTACGATATGAAGGAAAATAAATCCTTCAAGCCACAATATATCACTGAACTTCACCAAATTTTGCAATATTAGCAAAAAAGTAAATTTAAAATCGAAAAAGGCGGTGCGAAAGCAAAAGATCAAAGTGTGGTACATTTCTAAGAACCAAGCGACATGCTTTTTAATGCAAAAACAGACTTAAGCTTTTAAAAGTAGAATTGAAACCAAATTTCCAACAAAATATTCGAACTTACAAAAGAAAAAAAATGGAAGAGAAATTGCCAAAACAAATCCAAAATAAGTGCACTAAAACAGAACAAGAAGAGTAATGCAAACACAAAGGTTAAGAATCTCACCTTCAAAGTGCAAAGAAGCTATAGAGAAGTTGAAGGGGTTGATGAATATTGAAGAGATAGTATATTAGAACTATGAGAGAGAGAGACAGAGAGAGAAAGAGAGACTACTAGAGAGAATAAGAGAGACTGAGAATACTAGAGCAAGATGTACGTGAGAAAATAAACAGACAGTAGAGTAATAGAGACAAAATAACAAAGAGACTATGATTAAGAGAGAGACTTGGTTGGCTATCATAACTGAGCATATATATTAGCTTGGTATAAGAATATTAATTGGTCAATACCTTTTTCATAAAAATAAATTGTGGTTTGTGTGTTTTTGTGTTTTTTTTTTTTTGGTGCCAATTAAAAGATAAAATATTTAGAGATATAGTGCATATTTTAATTTTGTAGAAGGCAATGAAGTTTGGAATTGTAGTCGGTGATAAATAGGTGTCACTTTGGTGATTAGTAGGATAAGAACTGTATTTAGTCATCACTAGATGTATTCAAGGTGACCAACACATCCTCAATTGCAGTTGGTGACCAATAGTTCTAGTTTTGGTGAACATTAAAAGTATATCTCCTGATCACTGGTTCTATTTATGGTTATCACCATATTATCAATTGCAGTTACTGATATTAGCATGTTAGGTAATGATCAATGGGTGTTCATTTAGTGATCATCAGCATTACTTTTGGTGATCAATGGATTTCTTTATGTTGTCCTAGGCAATGTCTAAAAGATCACAATACATGTGTAGTTATAAACTTAGTGATCAACACAAGTAGTTTTGGTCATCATTATAACTATGTTTCGTATTCAAGAGATGAATCACATGTGATGACTGATCACTAATTAGATATCAAATGATCATCAAAACTCAAAACCACTACTTTCTTGACTATAAACATCTCACTTGCCTATGCTGGCCACTATTTTCTTCACTTCTTCAGCCTTGTGATTTCATAAACAATTACCATTCTCTTCACATGTGCTGAAATTGCATTCGTAGGTGAAGTGAGGACCTTGTGGCAGCACTCCACCCTAAACTTATTGGCTGCAGCAGTTTGAGATACAATCTAAATAAGGGTCACGCACAATAACTGTGATGATAGCTCGAGCTTCAGTGTCTTGATTCGAAAAAGTAAGTATGCATTAGAAAATTTTCTTCTTAAAAGGGGATTAAGCAGTATGTTCACCTGATCATTTGCGAATCATAAATTCCAAGGGCAAGGCACTCCTTTGTGTTCCTGCATGTGCTTTACAACATAAATGGTTTCATTATCATCTGTCTTTGAAGCCTCTTGCTTCCATGGCAGATCTATGTATCTCAGTTCAAATGCTTCAATGGATTTTGCTCTTTTCTTATCAATCCGTTCATCTGTGAGATACGTCTAAAAGAGCATACTTTGCAATGCCCATATATAACCAATAACATAAAATTAGCAAAAAGCATCAACTTTATTTTGTTCTTAACACAGACTAAAATTTTATGAAGTTTTACCAAAATATCTAAAAAGTATTCATATATGTAATGTTCTCTGCACTTTTCTCTTGTATAGTCAATTATGTCCATACTTTTTTGCTTGAAATTGAAACAAATGAGAAATTGTTTTCCCTCGTTATAGCAATGAAAGAATACCTGAAACATCAAATTTATCATAAACTAGTGCCTGAATAATAGGCAATGAAATAATTTTTTTTTTTTTAAAAAAAAAGTGTATCCATCTAGCTTAGTTCTCACCTTGTCAACATGCTTGAAGTTGATATGTGGACTCAAGGACAGCTCCTTGTTCAGCTGGTGGAAGAACACAGTTTCAACCTACTTTTCATCTTTTGTCTTCATGTATGAATGCTTCCCCCAAAAAAAAAAAAATAGACTTTTGGCTGTGGCAGCCAATGTATTTTATAAAAAAGTATACAGGCATGTGCAAAATATCGTTGAAAGTATTTTTTTCAATTAGCTTCCAAACGCTTCATTTGTGAAGAAAAGCCTTTGAATATGGGAACGATTTGTATTCAGTTCACTTGCATTCAATATATTCACCCAAATGTCCACTACAATTTTGTCAACACGGTCATCACCAACAATAGTTGAGAACATGTCTCGATTGGCCATATAGGATAAGTCATCATACAGCACTTGGCTAACGAATAAACAAATAAATTTGTCACTAAAATACCATTTATAAAAGACTTGTCCATGAATCACTTTTTTGGGAGGCGTATTTATTCTTACCTCTGTTCTTCTTTTGAGTTGAAGACAAAGTCAGCATACAGCTTCAGTTCGTATGAAATTACATGAAAGATCATCACATTTTGCTGGATTTAAGCAGAGAGCAAAGAAGGAGCACACTCTGTTAATGAGGGTGGTGCAAAGTAAAAATAGTTAGTACACACAGCCAGTGAAATAAAATTCATACAAGGGGAATGTAACCTAGAAGAAAAATATAAAAACATTGACATTAAGTTTTTCACTAAGAAAACTAGTATCTTTTTTTTGTTTTTTTACATGCTGGTAATTCTATGATACTACATGGAGTTGACCTTGTTGTGCGCCTTTTCGGTGCGTCAACTAATACAACATTGCCTTTGTCAGTATTGGTTGTTGTTTGTATATCTTGTATCTGAAGATCAAGCTCTGCAATTCCCATAAAAGATCGATCAATGAATGCGTCGTTGTCTTCCTAGAAGCATAGCATTATTGGACCTGTAAAACACAACAACTAATCATGAACATTGTATAAATATAAATTTAGATTAAAAAAAGTAGTGCTAAGGAAAAATGGTATGCACTGTTATACAAATCATTTATACAGTTGCAATATGATTTAAAAATTTCAGGAATAGATAAGGGAAAGTGGGGGAAAGCATATCTATATGAAGTGAATGGTAATTCATCAACTTACAATCACTAATTGATCAAGTAATAATCAATAAGTTTTAAGGTAATGATCACCAATTTAACACATTTTTGGTGCAATCTTTTGTGATCATTGATTTGTCTCCCAAGGATTACTGATTGTATCAATAACGATCACTATGTTTGCAATTCATTAGGAATATTTAAACACAAAAGATTACTAATGTGGCTGTTTATGATCACTACTTTCTAGCTTAAAGGACAAAATCTACATGTAAAAAGGATTATTGCTATCATGATCACCATTTTTCTGCCTAAGATCCCTAATTTGTATGATGATGGACAGTAAAAATGCACAATAATAATGCCATTTAGTAACATCAAATAGCAACAAAAAATTTGGCTGCAAGACAACGAGAAGAAGTACCCGACAGCGATGGTGTGCTGATGCATTGTGCGGAGTTCATCACACATCTCGTAACGACATCCTCCATATCACAATTTACTACTTACACTGCTACTGCCAGAATATCAGGCTGCGAATCAACAACAACAGCTCCTTCAGGTGGCGCCTCTTTCTCCTCTTGAGACACTCCAAGGCTGAAACTGGGTATAGCGAACTGTGGGAAGTCATGCACCATATCTCAATAGCCCACAAAATTCTCTCAATTGCATCAATCTGCAGTAGGAACCCTTTCGATTCATATGAATCTTGTGAGAGTACCAGGTTCTACGACCTCGTAGGCCTATCCCTGGTGAGGGCATCACTCATCGATTCCGTAGCCACCTTTCTTACTCCCATTAGTTGGGTGCGCGCTCCAAGAATCAAATCCTCCAACTCTGTTATGACTTCCG
>JAKOGI010001435.1:74114-79114 GCA_029747015.1 Carnegiea gigantea | reverse complement strand
TCAAGAGGAAGGAGAATCCTTAGGTATGTATTCTAATGAATTACTTTTTGATAGGAAAAAATATCAAAAAATTTTATCTAAAAACATAAAGATAAATGAACATAAAGGTTTTAAGAGAACCTTACTTCAGATATTTAAAAGAAAGAATATTCAATATTTTGGGACTAATATCCAAGAAATACCAATTGCCAGCAATATTGCTGAAGGACAAGTCGAGTTACCTCTGATTACTCTAGACCAAATCAAACAAAAAATCAGGAAGTTACCTGAGAAAGACCGAACAAAAATTGGTTACCTTCATTTTAGTGCTGTGCGAATCCATTTGAAAGCCACCTTTCAAAAAAGATTAGATATGCCTATTATAATTACCCTAATGCATAATCGCATTGCCAACAGGTCAGAAGCCCTAATAGGCATTCTGAAAGGTAATCTTATTTACCAGAATGTAGGTTTTACTACCTATCCTGGGTATAGTATTTCCATTAAAGATTTAGACACCAATCATGCTCTAAACCTTTGTTATAATTTCAAAAGATCATACTTATTAGAAAGTTTGCATCACTCACCATTTACCATTTATACTATGGTTAGTTACATGCTTAGTAACACCCATGTCATTGATCAATTTCTTCATAAAGACGAAATTGAGTTAGATGATATTTTCACTGACATTTGTGAAATTCAGGAAATTGCCAGGCCTGTTATACAGCCAATAAAAGAATGGCAAATCCACATCCGGCAAAAGCCTCAATTTAATAGATGCAATAGTGTACAAGGACGTTATTCTATTGACGGTAATATCCTTCGTACTCAGTCAATCGAAAGGTTGCCTGTTCCCAAGCTCGTAACATTTTAACTCGTGAGTAAAATTTATCTTACTCAATGGCGAGACGGATTAATATGGATTAATCCATCTATACAGCATAATTATGCTGGACCCGATCTCCATTCCCAGATCCTAGAACATAAACTTACTTATGTTCCCGTCCTCTTCGGATCTATTAAATGGATCATCGACCTTGAAGCCCAAGCTTTCAATACAAAAGCTGATTTATTGTTAGGTATGCGTTTCCTTGCAGAAACCACCTATTCTATTACAGATCATTCTATGACCATTAAGCTCAATGGGACATTAATTCAAGCCAGTAGGACATATGAATAGAGTTCCTTATATTAAGGTTGAGTTAGTCTATAGGTTTCACAAACCTGAATGGTTCCACGCCATGATTGACACTGGATCCGATGTCACTATGGCCTCCATCAGTTCTTATCCAGAACGATACTGGAAAGATCTTCACAAACCCCTACAAGTGGTTGTCGCCTCAGGGCAAATAGCCAAACTCACCAAAGCAGTTTTTGGCCCGTTTATTGCCATTTATGATTGCACAATCAAGCAATTCAAAGTTTTACCACTACCCACTGTGGTAATCCAGGCTCCCAAGGACGGCACTTACAACCTTCTTCTAGGTGTTGACTTCCTTAATCGCTTTAAGGAATATAGTTGTGATCATTCACAAATTCGCTTTCTCACCCCATGTGGGCATTGGATCAAATCAGATCTCATAGCCCATCCTCAAATGAGGACTTCTATCTCTTACCGCCCACGCAGCCAGCATGGTGATAATACCAATCCAAAAAATACAAATCGGCCCAAAAGCAAGTGCAAAACCCAGGCCTAATTACTAAATGCTCTATCCAACACCCAACGAGCATTAGAAATTCGCCTTGAAGATGAAGTAAAAACCCTTCTTCAAGCAAATTTTGATGAAAACCCATTAAAATACTGGGACAAGGATAAATCCTACGCGGATATCCAATTAAAAGAAGCAAACTCCATAGTTAGAGTTAAACCTATGCGCTATAACCAGGCGGATGAATTAGAGTTCAAAACCCAACTCGGAGAACTCAAAGAGAAGCAGTTAGCTTTCAAGAGCACAGAGGAAAACAAAAGTCCTCATAGTAGCCCTGCATTCATGGTTAATAACCACTCTGAACAAAAAAGAGGAAAACCTAGAATGGTCATTAACTACAAACGGTTAAATGAATTAACTGTTTTTTACTGCTATTTTCTTCCAAATAAGGAATTGCTTATTAATAAAACCCTTAACAAAAAATGGTTTTCAAAATTCGACTGTAAGTCTGGATTTTATCAAATAAAATTAAAGGATTCTGCTAAACCTTTAACTGCTTTTAGCACGCCACAAGGCCAATACATCTGGAATGTAATGCCTATGGAACTTAAAAACGCCCCCTAGATCTTCCAAAGAAGAATGGATAATATCTTTAACGAATACTCAGATTTTTGTCTAGTATATGTTGATGATATTCTGATTTTTTCATCTAACATTGCAGACCATGCAACACACCTCATGAGATTCATAGAAAAAAGCCGTAGTCATGGGCTGATCTTATCAGCAAAAAAGGCTGAAATTGCTAAAAGGCAGATTGAATTCTTAGGCCTTAAGATCGACCATCAAGGCATCGGAATGCAACCTCACGTCTGTGAAAAGATTGCTAATTTTCCTAATAAACTTGTCGATCGAAAACAAGTCGAAAGATTTTTAGGATGTATTAACTACATTAGCGACTTCATCCCTAACCTAGCTTAGTTACGTGGTCCACTACAAGATCTCCTTAAAAAGAGATTAAATCTGCAATGGCAAGATTACCATACTCATATTGTCCAGCAACTTAAAAAGCTGTGTAGCCAGTTACCAAAATTAGTCATGCCTGAAGAAGGCGATCAACTTATAGTTGAAATTGATGCATCAGACCTCTATTAGGGAGGAATCCTCAAAGCCAAAAAGGCTAATATGAAAGAACATATTTGTAGATATGCCAATGGTTGTTTTAAGCCAGCTGAGGTTAGTTATCATAGCAACGAAAAGGAATTGTTAGCCTTAAAATGAATCTTTGCTAAGTTTCATTTCTTCATTTTACCAGTTCGTTTTTTGGTAAGAACTGATAACACTAATGTTAAAGCTTATATTATTAATAAGCTTCCTTGCACTCCAGAGTACAAAAGGCGCCATAGATGGTAGCAATATTTTCAAGAATATCAATTTGATATTGAACATATTAAAGGTAAGGATAACCATCTTGCTGATTTTCTTAGCAGAGAAGCTAATGGTTGAAGACAGCAGTTCCATGGACGCCAAGACCTTATTGGAAATGGCTATCCACGAGCTATGTGTTGCTCATGAGAGAATAGTGCAGATTCAGCACGAGATTTCAGAGAAAATAAATCCTCATATCCTCCAAGCTATTTTGAGTCTTGATGAGGTTATGGCGTTACAAGCCATCGAAATGACTGATGAAACTCATCAGGCATTTCTGGGCACGTGCCAACGTGCCAAAGAACTTCAAGAAGGAGTCAGACTGTTGTCTACAGAAGACACCTCTAAGCCTACTCTCCAAGAGAAAGGAAAGGCTCAGATGTCTCCTGCCTCCTCTGAAACAGAGGAAGATGACTTCATCATCATCATTTCAAAGGCAAATAAGCCTTCAAAAGAGCCTACAATAAGACAGGCTATTTCTATGGAACAATACATTTCATATACAAATTGGGTATATTCAGCCCAAAATACTAACGGTCAAATTATTGACACATCTGGGATATAGCCTAGACTCTATTTCCTTGCAGGTAGCAATACTGATGATGTCACCAGGGCATTTATCTTTGGCTTCTGTGCCAGTATTACCTGTACCCCCGGCAACCGTGAAATTTTGGGGATGCATAAGTCCATAATTGGAGCAGTAAAAAAGTTTCGCAAAAGCTCCAAATCTGACAAGGTGGTGTTAAAATTATTAACAGCTAGTCCTGATATACTACCTAGTCCAGCCCCCGGATGGATAATAGTCCAACTATGCACTCCAATAGGGCCAACCTCAAGTTCAAAAAGAATAAATCATTGGAAAATCCAGAAGTTAATGAAGGATGGATCTGCAGTCGAAGAGCCATGGGTTTTACTGTAATTCTGAAAAAGTTACAGGCCCTATGCAAAGCTAATAAAGGCTTTTTGTATAATTCCCCAAGCAACATTTTTATTTTTGCTGAGGGAAATTGTACTCTGAGATACGATGCCTTGAACAAAATCAGTTCTGGCATAAGTCTCATTCACGCCTGTAGAATACCCAGCAGTCATCATACTCGTACTCATCTATGTGGGTTAATTCATCAAGAGAAGATAGCTGGATGCTGTATCTGCCCCCTCAGAGTGTTATGATGAGAAGCGTGTTGGACCCTCCACAAAAGAGGAGCACTATCAGAAAAGATGATAAAGTAAAAAGCATTTCTGAAAACTGCAGAAAAGCAGATGCTGCAATAATAAAAGTAGATTCCTCCACCACCTCAAAAGGAGCACCTCCACTAAGTAAAAGCAAGACGTATTAACAAAAGATGCTGTATTATTGTACGAAAAAGTACTGTTTGTCTACAGAATAAAGTAGACATGTTATTACTTTACTTTTATTAAAGTTGTATCTTTTTCAAGAGCATTTCTCTATATAAGGAGAGCTCTTTCATTTGTAAGGGACATCGAAGAAAGGAGAGAAAAACAACAACTAGTTATGCAGAGAGAGTAACTACTCCATTAGGGAGTAGAGTGAGAATGAAAATCAGTGTGTAATTATTAGCAATATCAATAAAATTAGTTTTCATTTATCTTGATGTGCAATATCATTAGTCTGGGAAGAGGATCTGGAGTACCTTTGAGTTGCCAGGAGTAGCCAATAGACAGGTGGTCGCCGGCGAATAGGCAGAGTCTCAGTGAGGTATTAATCTTATCCTTGATAAATTATGTTCCATTTCAAGATAAATGTTTACTAATTTATTTGATATGCTATTAATCATACATTGTTTTCTTAATCATTCGAAACCTATTTGTCGTAACTATGAACCCGTTTAGCCCAGAGCAATTGATTGCCAAGAGGATAGTTAAAAACGCTTTAGATCGATGTCTATTAGAAAAAGAGAATACTGAATTTCTAATTCAGGTCAA
>JAKOGI010001435.1:45000-70000 GCA_029747015.1 Carnegiea gigantea | reverse complement strand
AATAGATCACAAAACACTTGTCTGTTGATCACCAAATATACATGAGATAATTCAATGCTGTTAGGAAGGAGTAACATCTTTGATCACTAATGTTATGCCTATTGATCACTAACAACATGCCTACTGATCACCGAAACTACACATATAGAATTATAAACACTAACTGAACCAGTAAATAATTTTATAAAGTTGATCACTAATTTTATGTTTGTTGATCACTAGATATGTTTCCTAGTGATCACCGTACTGTAAGGGATTACATCCTAATAAAGTGCCCAAAAAAGTGAACATTGAGTCATTTGATCATTGATCTGAAACTAACTGACCACAAAACACTTGTCCACTGATCACCAAATATACAAGGAGAGAAATTTATGCTGTTAAGAAGGAGTAATATATGTGACCACTAATTTTGTACTTATTAGTCACTAACAACATTCTTATTGATCACCAAATTTATATGCATAGAAATATAAGCACTGACTAAACTAGTAAACAATATTATAACATTTTATGACTAATTTTATGCTCATAGAGCACTAATAATACGCCTGTTGCTTAAAAAATTTAAACTTGTTGGAGAAGACTCTTTTTTTGATATAGGTAGTCTAATATATGGCAGCAAGTGGCCATCAAATGGTTACTGTTGAAGGTAGTAACGAAGTGCAGTCATTGCGGAGTGTTCCTTCATCACAGATAGACTCTGGTGCATTACTTATATTAATGAGTCTTTGTTGGCTGCAATTTCTTAATGTTAACCTTTTGCTTCCTTAATGTTTACTTAGACTTGCCAAATCATCCACGCCAGTAGTTACTGAATCGTCGATAGATGGCAGAGGCAAGTGGGTACCGAACTATGATGATGGCGAGTGATATCTTGGAAGACCGTTATTCTATTGTATTTGTGTTTTATTCTCATCAAACATCATAATATATGTTTTTATAGAAGATATCATTTGGGGATCATTATGATTATCTTTGGTGATCAGAACATGTTCTTATGCTCACACCATAAATATGTTAATTTTGGGTGAATCGTATTCCTTAATTTGTTTATTTTACTACGTTTGTAGTTGGGTCTGATCAGGATAGCACCATATGTTTTTATAAAGAATGAGACCTAGTGTCTTATCAACAAGTCCAGTACTGGTGATGAAAAGACGTATGTTTGGGATCGCTAGAAGTATCTTTGGTGATCACTGAATGTTTTTTGGGTGATCAGCATCTTCTTACTTGTGGTTGCTTACTGATTAATAGGTCACTTCTTGATGATTATTAGTATTGCTTTTGGTCATAACTTGAACTACAGTTACTCTTCAATAGGAATGCTATCTATGATAACTAAAGTTTTGTTTGGTGATCATTCTTTATATCTCTACTAAATTTAGTCCCATGAAAATTTGCATAAACCTAAAATGAATAAAATGTTGAATGATGTGTTATATAATTTTCATTTACAAAATATGATTTTCATTTGCAAAATAATACTTGTCCATTGTAAATTGGCAACACAGAGAAATAGGATTGGGATAAACCTAGTCTTTCTTAGCAGCTTCCATGAGAATCACATAAATTGTCACGAATTTCTTGGAATCTTTCGCCCTTTTTGCTACTGTGAATCTTGCCCTATTGTGTTCATAGGTGGCTATGTCGTGATAGTACCGCGCCTCAAAACGTTGAGCCTTGCATCCTAAGGACAAAAGGTAGTTCATGATGAATTAGTAACAACCTTGTTTTTTATATTGCTAGCAAAGTCAATGTTATGCTGTAATACTTACTGTAATAACCCGGCCCTAAATCATGTTTATTTATTTAATTAAGTCATATTATTAATTTTTCAAATTTACTTATCTCATTTAATTATCTCGATTGGGAGAATTCATTTTGGGTCGCACTTTGTAATTCGAGTTGATTTACCGGACAATTTCGAAAAAATTGATAGTAGGCCTCGATAATTATGGTTTAAAAGATTATATTATTTTTCATGACATCATATTTAATTTCGAGTTTCGGAAAAAAAATTAAATTAATCGCACCCGGTTCGATATTTTTCCCGAACCTGAGCTCATTTAAGGCCGATTTCGGCCTAACAAATTTTTAATTCATTTGTTTAGCTGATTACCATGATTAACTCCTAATGATAATGAGCAAAGATATTTGTTTGGGAGGGCAATTTTCAGCCAAGTGTTTAAGATCATTTTGCACCAAGTAATTTCACCAAGTGAAAAACAAATCTCAAGAATTCTTTCTTCCTCTTCTCTCTACCCTCTCTCTACCCCATGACCCCCTCTCCTCCACAGCATCCTTAGCTACCAGCCACCACCACAGCCACCAGCCCCACCACCACAGCCACCAACAACCTCCCTAATCACCACCCTCACTTCTACAAACATCCAACCTCACTTGTATTCCCGTTTTCAAGCATCAAAGTGAGGTAAATCCTAATCTAATCACGTTTAATTTTGGGTTTTTATGTTGGATTGATTTTGGATCATGTTATCTTGATATAGTGATAGTTTGGTTGTTGAGTATGCTTGAAAGCAAGTAATGATTGAAGTTGTTCATGATCATGCAAGTTTAGGTTGTGATGATGGATTTTGATTGTTTTAAATGAAAATATCAAGATGTTTATGCTGACTTATATAAGTTAAAGAGTGATTTTAGTGGGTGGTTATGTGAAGAAAAGATTGCAAATATGTGGTTATTGAGCTGTACACAGACCTAAAACAGGGGTCACTTCGGGAGAAAACTGGTAATGCTTGGCACAATGAAAAGTTATGATTTTTGGTATTGATAGTTCAATGAGTTAGCTTTTAATAGGCTCTAGAATTACTCAATTTTGAGTTATGTGGACAAAGTTATGACCAATTTACTGAAGACCACACAGAATGCATCGAAACTGGGAGCATATTTGAATAGGAGACTTTATGGAAAACCTGGTATTGATTGCCTCATTGAAAAATTGTTATTTTTGGCATGTGGATAGCTCAGTGAGTTTTCTTTCAAATGCCTTTTGAATCGCCTTAATCCGAGTTCTATGGAAAAAGTTACAGTCATTTTGCTATGACTGCGTAGATTGGACTGAAATTGCGGATGTTTGTGTTCTGCCCTAATTTTAGGGACCTTACTAGGTGAATCGTGTTTTGTGTCCTTAATAAAAATTTTATAGGACTTCCTAAGCTTTACATATTGAGATTTTATATCTCAATTGGAGGTCAGAAGTGAAAGATATGGATTTTCTAATGCAGACCATCAAACGGTAATATGAGTGAATACAGAAATCACGACATTTGAAAATATTTTCAGAAGTTTCTATATAATTAAGGGTATTGCAAGGAAATTACAAAGTGTAGTGAGGTCAACAAGTTTGATTATGTATAGAAGCTTACTTGGGTTTGAAAACTGAATTAAGTGAGCATGAAAATGAAATTTGAGAAGTGGGCACAGTAATAACTCAAATTAGTGTCTATCGAATCAACTAAGGTTATTTGAGCTTTTATGAACCTCACAACACCTCTCATGGTATTGAACCTTCTATTATCCACATTAACCATTCTATTATCCATTTCAGAGGCATTAACCATTCTATTATCCATTTCAGAAGCATCACACTTTTCATTATCCATTTCAGAAATATCAGAAATCCATATTTCATTTATATCAATTAAAATCTTTTCATTATCACCTCAATCATTTTCATGGGGTCTATTTTGCTTCAATTTATTGTATTTCAAGTTCAATAACCCTAACTGATTTATTTTTCAGATCATTTTGGTTTAACTTGCCTTATATTGAATTATTGGGATTGTAGAAGTTTTTTTTAATTAATCAATTTCCATGAAAGTTATAAATTATGTCAGTGAACATAGTTTACTAACTACATTTATCTATAATGACATCTCTTAAATAGAAATGGGGGCCTAGTCTATCATTTTCCTTTGTGCATACGTATCATCAAGTGAAATATCATTTTAAAAACTTCAGGTACGTCCATTGCCTATATCTTTAGAAATCAGAGTGTATTTATGAACGTTATCAGGTTTTGGTAAGTACATCAATGAATCAGTTTATACAGTGATTTATCATTTAATTAGTGACCCCGTCAGTAATCATCTATAGCACATTAGCCCTTCAGTTACCAGCGTGGCTTCAGGCCAGGTCCCCGATCGGCTTGGCAGGTGTACACCTATCCATAGATCGTAACAATATCAAGGGATTCACTATCAGATAATAACTAGCAATGCAGTTTTACATTTCATTCCCTATTTTAACTAAATTGAATTGTAAAGCGGCCGCCCAAACAATTTATTCAGAGATCATTTAACAATTCAGGAATGCATATACTGAGCTTCGGCTCACAGTTCGAAATGTTTTTCATGTTTTGTTTTAGGCAAATGCTCTGAGAATTGCCCTGACGCAAGAAAATCAGCTGAAGAGAATAAGTTGAGTAAGGAAATCTGTATGAATCAGCGGTGATACAGTATATGCATACTTTAAAGCTATATTTTGAATTCTTCGGTATATGAGAATGTAGATTACATGGTGAATTATCTTACTATAGTTTATAAACCTTATATTACTTAACACTTAATTGTGAATGGATGATCATGTGTGAATGTATATGGTTGAGGTTATGCTTAACTATGTTATTCCAGGACACATACTTCAAGCCTTATCCTTTGGGACGGCGGTAACGCCCCTATCATTGGATTTATCATATTACAATTAAGTGATTTATTAAGGAGAATATAAACAGTGAAACATGTTTAATTTGGGGCGTTACACTTGCATCATTTGGATTCAGTCCAGACTGCCAATTCTATCCTTCCCCAAAGTAGCTCTCCATGTGTTTCATACAAAATATGTCACAATCTATGACATTTGTTCTAGACCTCCATGGCATCTTCAAGCATACCGCCTTTAGTCTCTTAAGAATATCATGCTTAGGATGTTGTACACCCTGCAGGTAAAGGTTGAGTACTTTACTCTACACAAATTTTCAAAAAATTGCACACTATCAGAATTTCAATCTAATGACATCAGCATAGTTATAAACAGTATAGTTTTTAAAACTCGCCAACTTCACCGGAAAGTCTCCATATGCAACCTTGAATGTTCTTCTTATGAGCATGCTATCGATGATCTCAAGCTTGTCGTCCCTTAAATTGTAGCAAAGCAAAAAGAAATGCCTTCTGTAACATACGGAGAAGAAAACCTACAATGTTTTTCATTAAGGAAAAAGAATTTAAAAAAAAAACACACATATGAATATTAGCAGCTATGAACATTATAAATCAAAGCCTTTCCTTTAAGAAGCCAAGTGTATCAAGGGCACTCACTGAACATCACCCCTTACCAAGTCAATTTGTTTGATTTTGATCCACGGACATCTTTATAGCTCTCTGACCATTACCAGCTTAAAATCTTCATACCACTTTTCGAATGAATTGACTTTCAACATTTCTTTGCTAAAGGAATACTGCATCGAAGAAAAAATAATGTATATTTATGTAATGTAATTTACCGCTGAAGACATACCATTCTTGGTGAGAAATTTGTTAAAGTAGATATTTTAATAACCCAATATTTTAGTTATGATTACTAATGCAGTTATTATAGAGCAATAAGTTGATTATGAGGCACTTACATTTTGATCACATGACATGAAGAGTCTGCTTGGAGTGGCCAAATCCCTTTTTCTCTCCTGCTCATTTAGTACACTGGACCATATGTCGATGACATTCATCTCAACCTCCTCTCCTAGCTTCAGAGTGGCCATAGAAACCCTATTAGCCTCCTTATCGCCATAACCATCAAACAAAGGTTCGTTATAAAATCAAAATGAAAAAGAGTGGTTACACACTTGCCCGGAAATTAAAAATGTAAGATTTGCGAAGGTAATCACATGTTGATCACAAATCACAAAAGTAATGATCACCAAACATATCGACACTGATTACAAATGTCAAATTATTGATCAATGACTAGACGACACCTTTAGTAGCCAAAATGCATCACTTTTCATATATGCAGTGAATTAGAGTGGATGGTGGAAGAAGTAATCATTTACAAAAGTGATACCAAATTGATCACCAGTCATGAAACTACTGATCATCAATCACAAAATTATTCATCACTAAGCAAATAATCACTAATTGCCAATTAGAAAACTATTCAACACCAAACACATAACCATTGATCACCACTTACACCCATATTGATCACAAGCAAATAATATTTAATCAACACTAAGCAGACAAAAACACTAAAGAAGTAAACATTTATACAAAGCAAATCAAATATCCACCAGCGGCAACGATAACAGTTGATTGCCAATCACATAACTGTTGATCACGCATCATAAACACTGAATTATAAGGCACGAGGATGAGAAGTAAATAAAGATAATAGTTGATCATGCCATCACGTAACTGTTGATCACTCACCATAAACACTGGATTGTAAGGCATGAGGGTGATAATAAAACTAATCACCAATCATAAAGCTACTGATCCCCAATCATATATCTTTTTATCGTTAACCGCGCAATAGACTGCTTTACCCAAAGCATCACTTATCATACAAGAAAATTAACTAGAGATATTACATGTCATCCACATCTTCAACTTTGCCAAAAACATAGTCAGATATAACTCGCTCATCTTGATGTAGTTCACTGTCTAGCTTTGTCAGCCGGATGACATAGGTGAGCAGTAGGCTAGAGGCAGATTATTAGGCTGTCGCTTCCTCAGTGCATCTGATGGGCCTACTTCCTCCAACTTTTTTGGAGTTCTTGCAACACCCACACACTTTCCATCATCTTTTTCAGGCAACACCTCTTTTGTTAACTTTAGCTTACTGGAATTAGTGGCTTGCTGATTACAGTCATCGCTGGGACTTCATTTCTTCTGCTCAACTGTCTATTTGGCGGTCGGCGCAATTGTCATTTTTTCGCCAATACTGCTCAGCATAGTAGGCTTCACCTTGTGAGATAACTTTGCTTTCTCCCTACTAGTTTGTCTTTGACGTTCCTATGCTTTCGATGCTAACTTCTGCTACTGCTACCCTAGCTTATTTACCGGAGCATATTTAGTTGTTTTCTTACAACTTTCACCATGCACAGTAGGCTTGGTCTGTTTGGCAACTTCATGTCTGGCTGGTGGACTATTGTCAGTTTTCTCGCTCTGGGGTTGTTTATCCTTAGCCACTAATGACAATGCTTGTTTGCTCTGCTGTGCTGGCTCTTTGGTATTATGAGGGGGATGGTACTTTTGAGCCAGTGGTCTGCTGCAGAGTTGATATTTTAATCTTGATAGTGTGCTACACAGCCTTACCCTTTTTAGAAGAAGTCTTGTCGCCTCCTTTGGATTTGTTCTCATCTGATTCCTTTATACTCAGCTAGCGGTTCAACTGAGAAGTGTTCTCAACAGGAATCTCAATGGAGCACCATCATCATCATCTTCACTACCATCATCTTCATTAACCCCAGCAGTGTTTGGATCAGGCACAGAGGTGATTTGAGGGATTCGACTTTGACTATCCGGCTGACTCAGTCCCAACCCTAGACTGTATGAAGGGATGCTATCATCCTTCTTCATAAACTTGTTTAGCTGATCCAGCACCACATCCTTACAGTGGTCTTCCTTTTCAATAATAACGCTGGCGTCTACAACCAATGTGGTTCCCGGAATTTGATCTTTACTACCTGGTTTGTGAAGTGGAAGCATGGGGCTGAATCATGAAGCACCACTGTCATTGCTTGCTTTGTCCTTCGGTTAAGGATTTTAAAACTCCACCTGAGCACTTTGAAGGTTTGCAATAGCCTCCTTCATAACATCAGCATTGAGACCCTGACGTTTACCAATGGCAGGTGGCCCTTCCACAATGCGCTCTCTCCGTGATTCTTCGTCTGTGGTATGAGCTTTGTAGAATGAGAGGAGCACTGCCCTTGCTTCATCTCGTATCTTCCGAAGATATTCACTCTCACTGTACTTATTGCACATGTAACCCATAACGGTTGTGAAGTTTCTGTAAGCCAACGCCAGTTGTTTCATGGCAGAAATAGTTTTGTCAACATATTTCTATAATTTTGAAATAAATAAATATGTATGTTAGCTAATCATATATAGCGTGCTTATTGATCACTCACTGAACAATCATCAAATTGTAAAAACTAATGAGGAGAAAACTTATCCTTAAAAGCATCAGTTTTGATCACTGATGACATGAGCATTGATTACAACTCAAACAAGAATTGAAATAGAAGCAGTCATAATAAAAAAGTAAATAGTAAGTAACATAATCACCAATCATATGCAAACGGATCATAAATAACATCTCTAATGATAACCAATCAAAGAATAACTGAAATAGAAGCAATGTTGACAAAAAATTCAACACTAAGTAGTATAATCACCAATCTTATGCCAACTGATCACAGATAACATCTTTAGTGATCACCAACCAAAGAGCAATCTAAAAAACAAGCAATTTTCGAACAATAAGTAATCTGATCACTAATCTTTTGTCAATTATCAGTAATAACTATAACGTCTATAGTTATTACTATACACAAAAGCAATAAACGTCAACCAAAAAATAAAATAAGTAAACACTAATTTCAGTGATCACTAATACTATTAAAAATGTTCACTAAAATAATGATTACTAACCAGTCAGTACATAATCCATACAAAGACAGAAATTCAAGTTAAGTTAGGGTTGATCAGTAATCTCTATCTATATTGAATCACTGATCAGACAAGTATTAATCACCATACATTACTTATCGCCATTCACAAATAAGGATGAAACTCTAAGGAATGGGCATAAAGGGGGTTATTTATTACTTGAAATTCTATCTTCTTTGTGTCTTCAGCAGCTTCACTTTGGGTCTCTAGTGGTTATGAGAAATGAAATGCTTCCTCAACGATCTCTTTACAAACAGCCTTCTACACCCTGGCTTTCTATATTTTTTGAAAAATAAATATCTTACCATATTAGACTTTAAGCATCGTGTGGAAAGAACAAAAGATTTATCTACTATATCACTAGCACTATGCCCATTTGATAACCAATCATAACATTATTGTTCAATTACTAAACAATTAAGCAATGAGGGAAAAAAGGAAAGATAGATTGAAGTCATTGCTAATCTTGTTTTTGCTGACCACTAATAAAGCAGCTTTTGATCACCAATATTACTTCTATTGATCACAATGTACAGAAGGACTCCATTCTAAAACGATCACTAATTTAAGTAAAGAGATCACTAATGGAATCTGTACTGATCCCTAATGAGGATTTCTCAAATAATTTGCAACAAAGATAAGTATTTTCGCGTACTACCTGAATTTCAGACCTCCTAATGTCTTCAGCAAGATACTACTCAGGCATTGTTGGGTGTGGGACATTTAGGCGAGGCCCAACGGTGCCTCTCCTAAAACCATGGCTCTGATCCTTGTCTTCTATCCTTTTCTTGATGTGCTCATTAGTCCAGGTGGACATTGTAGGGAATTCCCTCTTCACTATTCTCTTAATGAAGACAACTCTATCTAAATACAACATCTGCAAATATAGAAACATCAAAAAATACTTAGTATAAGGAATGCGATTACTTACATAGGTATCAACCGTTAATCACTGATGCATAATTATTGATCACTAAAGCCCAAGTTATTGATCCCTAGTCATTTAACTGTTGATCACTAAGGCATTTGTTTTTTTAATGATCACTATGTTTGCTTATATTGATCACAAATTTTACCAATGGCTGCATTGTTGAATAGGAGAACTGACTATCAAGAAGAAGAGCGGACCGTCGAAATGCACCGCTTTAGTAGCCTTACTCTCCTCGTAGTGCCTGACACTGTGATCATCTTATCCAATACGAACTGGCACCAATCTAGGGATGCAATTTGGCTAACATCCTTAACATATTTCAGGATGGACTTGCTGCAATAGCAATTGTTTGGTCTGCCAAAAAGCAGTTCACAAAATATATGATGAAGTTCCTCTTGAAACTCTTACCCCCGTCTTGTTTAGCTAGAATGAACCCCAGCATTTGAGTGAGTTCTGGGGCATTCTGCTCAATTTTCCATTCCTTGAGCCACGCAGCATGCACCTCATCATATTCTTGATCTGTTGAAGACTTGGTGATTTCGATGATTTCCGATCCCCCAAAAGGTATACCCAGGGTCACATACACATCGAACGCTGTGACCGAAAACTTTTGCCCATTTGGACGCCTGAAGTAGACAGCATATTGATCAAAGCTCTCTACCGGCCACTTGAAAAACTTCCCTGGGATTTGCTTCAGATCAACTTTAAAGAAGGAAGCAAACCCTATTGATCTGACCACCTCAGCCTGAGCTTCATTAAGTTGTGCCACTACAGATAAGAATGAACGCGTAGTCATTCTCGTAATGAATGCCTTCTGGTATGTTCTCTTTTCATTGACACCCTCCTCAAAGTTTAAAGCCCACTCTTCCTGTACACTTTGAAGGTCCTTCCCTGAGCTGGTTGGTTTCACTAGCGCCAAAGCAGTATCATCGCCTTTGGATTGTAATGAAGGCTTCTTCCTCTTTCGGGCACATTTTATAGTTCCATGAATGGAAACCTCTTCTTCCACCTCTCTTTGGCATTGTCATGATCGACCTCTTCGCATTCATAAGTTGGATCATTTTCTTCTGAATCCGAATTGTTGGAAAGTTCTATGTCAAATATGTGGCGTTTCTATACAGCAGCCTTCGATAACTGCCGCATCCTGTCTGATTAATCATCAGTTAGTGGCTTCTCCTTCGACTTCTGCTTTTTTGTTTATTATGCCTTCTCCCCCTTTTCCTTGTTCTTCAGTTTGGTGGGGGCTTTTTGAAAATGTTTCTCTTTCTCTTCGGGCTTCTTAGGAGATTTTTGACACCCTTTATCCTCACTTAGAGCGTTTTTGGCAGCGATTTGCTTGCTGCTCTTCTTATTCTCCTTACCTTTCGCTATACTTTTCTATGCAGGCTCATCACCCTTCCCCAATTTCACTGGAAATTTCTCCCTCTTTGCCTTGTTGCATAAAGGTTTGTCAGTGTGGTCTTTGTCAGACTTCCTCTTTTCAGCAACTTTATCCACGCGTTTGTTGGGAAGTTCTTCTTTTTCCTTTTGTTTCTCCATTTGCCTGTCATGTGCATGCTTTTTAGAGGTGAGCTCTTCATTGCTCTTGCTCTCAATCTTCCCTTTCTTATCAGTCTTCTTCTTCTGTTTGGGCTTTTGAGTGGGTTCTTAAGAAAGATGTTCTTTTTGTGGAAGGTTATCCGATGACTTGTCACCGTTACCCTTATTCACCGTCTCCGTCTTTTCGTTAACCCTCTTTTCTTTATCTAATTCTGAGGGTTGCTATTCATCGCTCTTTCATTTTGCAGCCTTTTCAGGTGATTTATTAGATACCAGTAGCTGCATTGCACTACTTTAAGCATTTATGTCACTCTTGACTTTCTTTTGTGGTTGTTCATCAGTCGAGGATTTATCTTTGGATTCCTTGTTGGCATCCAAATTGTCGTCTTCATCAGATCGTTTAGAGCATCATCATCACTAGTTTTGATTTTCCGGGCAAACACTTTGTAACAATTCTTTTTTCCTTGACCAACACTGCTCTACCTTTTTCAGCATATCTTCTTCTTTCATCATCTCCTATCTCACTTTCTTTTGCATCCAAAGGCACGTTAGGGCAGCAGAATACAAAAGGTAACTTAGTGTACAAATTTTGAGGTTGTACAATAATTAGAATGTGTTTCTTTTGGCTTCTTTGCTGAGCAGAAAATTATTACTATACAAAAAGGCAAGTTAGTATAAGCAGTACCTTTCCACTTCTTTGCTGGATAGACTTAAAGCGTTGACATCTTGAATGACATTTTTTTATTGTTTTAGAAATTTGTTCTCGGTAGGATCATTTTGGGGCCTTCAGTACAGCCAGAAATTTATCTGTACAACATACATACAAGAAAAAATATAGCATACTTCGATGAACTCATGTAATATAATACATCACTAATTATAGTTGAAATGGAATCACAACTGTATTCATCGAAAATACTGAGCACATGATAAAAGTGCAATGGTAAAGGGAGTTGTTTATTGTATGTACTATGTGTTTGTGTTTATAGCAAACAAGGCATACATCTATTGATGACAAACACTACTCATTAGCAATCATAACTCTACTGATCACCAACAATAATGCTACTGATCACCAATCAACACTTTGTTTATTATGCCAAAAGGCCTGATCACCAATCATAACTGTACTGATCACCAATAAAAACACTACTGATAATCAATGATATGCCTAGTAATCACAAACGAGGGATAGCTACTTTGTTAGCAGATCATAACAAGTAAAAAATTTATATTAATCACTAAAGTAATTCCTATTGCTTGTAAATTAACAAGTCACATTTGTAATATGTGCGTGTTAATTCATTTAGTGGCGGGTATAGGTTTGATCACCAATTATTCCTGTATAATCGCCAATGACAACACTAATGATCACCAATCATACATCTATTGATCACCAATAAGGTATTGCTGTCAAACTGCACATGTAATATGAAAAAGATTCACCTAAGGCTTGCAAATACATTTTTGAATGAAATAGTTAATCAGTTTAAGAAAATCATTTGGTATAAAAAAATCTCCTAGAAATTCCTCACAAGATAAACACATATCTAAAAGGATCACTAATAGCATATCTAATGACCATTAATTACATTCTTAACAATCACAAACTACATAGACAGTATAAAAAAACAGTTTCTAGATGGTTTTTCCACAATTTTTGTAGGACACATTTAAAGTGTCTCAGAATTCTAAATTTTATCAAACAACGTGCCGAGATTCATCAATAGTGACACATATGCAAACCGAATCACAAATATGATAGCTAATGATCACTAAATATGCAATAATTGATCAGAAATACACATGTAATCTACGAACACTCACTTAACATTTGAATTGCATTTTTTTACCTCTTTGAAGGTGATTGCTCTCCATTTCCATTACTTGTTTCTTGAACTTTCTATGCAGTAATGGTTTCTCAGTGCCAAAACCTAGACAAAAAGCAAATGTATGTCAAACTAAGAGATTTGACAAAATAAGTCCTTTAAAAGCACACTATACTAATAAACTTCACGAAATTGAACAATATTATCAGAATAATAAATTAATCATTGAAAAACGAGGTTCATCAGTAAAAGATCAACACATGCTAAGTACATTTCTATGAACCAAAAGACACTTTTTTCAGTTCAAAAGCAGAGTACAAGTTTCACAAGTAAATGTGAAAGTATATTTCGAATGCAAATGCACAAATTAACCTAAGATCGTCTAAAAATCAAAGATAAATGCATAAAAAAACAAACTTAATGTACTAAAAGTCAACAGACAAAGGAATGATACACAGAAAAGTCAAGATTTTCACCTTCGAAATGCAGAAATGATCATGAGAAGTTGAACGATTTCAAGAATGCTAGTTTGATTGCAATTTCAAACTCTGGCAAAGAGAGATAGAGAGAGAGATAGAGATAGTAAGAGAGAGATGGAGATAGTAAGAGGGGGGGGGAGAGAGAGAGAGAGAGAGAGAGAGAGAATAGCATAGCAATACAGACACTAAGAAACTAAAGAGTCTCTCGGAAAAATTTTAAACAATCATTATGCGCTATTTTTTAGAATCCTGTGTTTTAATTTCTTTTTGTTTTTCGCATTGTTTGGGCAATTATATAAATAGAGTTGGTTGCCTGCCATAATTAGGGGATAAGGATATAAATTGACACAAGGGATTTTCAAAAAACTAAATTGCCATTTTTTTTTTCATGTGGAACTAAAAGTTGAAAATATTCACAATAAAGAAAATGCATGTTTAAATTTATACAACACAATGGAGCTTGCAATCTTAAGCAAAATAACATTTATAGATATGTTTATTAATCACTAATAGCATTTGTAGAATCCATGGTGGTGATAAAAACTTTGCAAGCAAAAGCCAACTGATTAATATTATATAGAAAGACAAACATTCAAGACAGACATGAGTGCTCAAAGCATTTATATCGTATAATCACCAAAAACATGAGTGCTCATCACTTTTTAGATAATCTACGCAAATAAATTCAAAGTTAAGCTAGGCGACCGTTCACATGTACCTCTATTGATCACTCATGATATAAGTAGTGATCAAAAATAACATATCTACTGATCACCAACAGCAGATATTCTACTCATTTTTAACACAAACACTTTGATCACTAAGAACATTACTATCAATCACTAATGCTATTTTATAATTATTACTAATGGAACCACTACGGATCACATACGAGAGATGGTGCACTAATGTTGAAGCAATTTATCAGCAACGAGAGCTCCATGGATCAGCCTTCCATACAAAAACTAAATTCTAAGCGATGGAGGAAAAAAGGAGAGATTGAGTTCAACTGCATACTAATCTGAGTTGCACTGATCACTAACTCTACAACTTTTGATCACTAATATTACTTGTAAGGATCACTAGAAGTACATCTATCAATAGAAATAATACTCATCGCATAAGTACTGATTAGAAATACCATATCTATTGATCACCAACAACGCATATTCTGCCCATTTTTAACCCACATATTTGTGATCAGTATAACATCATTGTTGTCATTAATGACTATCACTTAGAATATAACCACTGCGAAGCTCTGCAGTAGCCTCCTTCATTGCAGCATTCTGGTGTTCGCTTATCGTAGGCAGTCTATCTGCGCTGCCCTCTTGCTGGGATTGTTCATGTGCAGTAGCACCATCACAGAATGAAGTGAACATTGCCCTTGCTTCATCTCATATGTTGTAAAGCCTTTAATTGTTGCCTGTACTTGTTTGACAAAGAGTCCATGGCGGTGATAAAATTTTCATAAGCAGAAGCCAACTGCTTAGTAGTGGAAACTGTCTTATCTACATCTTTCTACATTTTTCAAAGAAATAAAACAGTAAAAGAAATATATATATATATATATATATATATATATATATATAATATATATATATATATATATATATATGTATATATGTATATATATATATATATATATATATATATGTTAGTTGATCACTAATAACATGAGTATTGATCACTTACTAAACAATCATCAAATTGGAAATTGATGAAGAGAAAACTGATATAAGTAATATTAGCGATCACTGAAATTGGTATTTACTTATTTTAGACTCTCATTCACATGAGTGTGAATCAAAATCTCAAATAAGTAGACACCAATTGAAGGGATCACTAATATAATTTATAATGATCACCAAAAATATGAGTGGTCAACACTTTTTAGATAATCCACACAAATTCTACAACTTTTGATCACTAATTCCACATCTTTTGATCACTAAAGACATCAGAAATACATCTATTGATCACCATGCATAGAAGGAATGTATTCGAAGTGCTAGGAGTAACATTGAAACAAGCAATGTAAACCATCACTAATTAAATCAAAACATAACTAAGGACACATGTAATGATTACCATCAAAGATGAGAATGCTTTGTTTGCTACCTTAATTTCACTCGCCTTGTTGTCTTCATAAGCTTGCTGCTTAGCCTGTGTTCATTGAGTGACATTACGGGGAGGTCCAACAACACCCCTTCCAAAACCTTTACTGCTATACTTAGCTTCTATCCTTCTCTTGACGTCCTCACTAGTCCAAGTGGACATCGTCGGGAATTGTCTCTGCACTGCTCTCTTAATGAAAACAACCTTGTCTTAATACAGCATATGTAAATACAAAAAGATGAAAAAATAAAAAAATATTTAATTAGTACATGCATTTTGGTAATTTATACACGTATGAACAGTTGATCACTAATTAATAAGTTGTTGATCACTATTAGGTTAATTATTGATAAGTAACACATTTTGGCATTGCGTTTAAATGATCACTATATTTCATTATATTGTTAACCAATTTTATGAAACGGTTAGGTTGTTGTATAGTACAACTCACCACCAAGAAGAAGAGTAGGCCGTCGAAATCCACCCTTTTCGCAGACTTACCCTCCTTGTACTACCTCACACTGGTAATTAGCTTCTATAGTACAAACTTGGACCAGTCTAGGGATGCAATTTGATTTACATCCTTTACATATTTGACGATGGATTTGCTGCAGTAGCAGTTCTTTGGTCCGCTAAAAAAGCAATTCACCAAATATATGATGAAGTTCCTCTTGAAGCTCTTGCCCCTAACTTTTTTAGCCACACTGAACTCAGGCATGCGAGTCAGTTCTGGGGCATTGTGCTCAATTTTGCATTCGTTAAACCATGTAGCATGCACCTTATCATATTCTTCATCCATCAAAGACTTGGTGATTTTTATGATTTTCCTTACCCCAATTGGAACACTTAGGGCCACATAAACATTAAATGTTGTGACCGTAAACCTTTACCCATCCAGAACCACGAAGGAGGCAGAGTAGGGATCAAAGCTCTCTACCAGCCATTTTGAAAATTTCCCTGGGATTTATTTCAGATCAACCTTCAAGAAGGAAGCAAATCCCATTGATCTGACTGCTTTAGTCTAGGCTTCATTCTGTTGTGCCATCATTGAAGAGAATGAATGTATGCTCATCCTCATGATAAATTCCTTTTGATACATTCTCTTTACATTGCCACCATTCTCATATTTTAAAGGTTGCTCTTGTGAGGCAATCTGAACATGCTACCCCGAGCTGCTTGTTTTCTCCTCTAATAAAGCAGCACTAGTACTCAATTGAGCAACTTTTTGCTCGATGGCTTGTTTGCCTTCAAATTTTAATGCAGGCTTTTTTGCCTTTGGAACAGCCTTTAGACTTTCATGAATGAGCGTCTCTTCTTCCCCCTCTTTCTCGTTTGCATTATGATAAGCCTCTTCATGTTCACGGGTCAGAATGTCTTCTATGGCACCTTAATTCTTCAGAATTTGGACATCAGATATATGGCCTTGTTGTACTGTAGGCTTTGGTAAGCCTCCCGTCCTTTGCGATCACCTGACGGCGACTGGTTTCTTCTTTGGCTCTTGCTTCTTTGTTTCTTCTCCCTTTTCCTGCCTTTCTTTGTGCTGGAGTTTAGTGCGAGATTTATCAGAAGGTTCCTTTTCCTCTTGCGGCTTCTCAGGAGATCTATCAGAACCTTCATCGTTACTTTTAGCATCCCTGGCATTGCTTTCTTTATTGTCTAAACCATCAAAAATCTCTACCTTAAAAATGTGCCTTTTTTGTACTGGAGGCTTTGATAAGTTTTACACCCTCTATGATCATCTAACAGGGAATGCCTTCTTCTTTGGCTTCTTCTTTTTTGATTCTCCCGACTTCTCCCCCATTTGCTTCTTCTTGGATTTCGTTAGGGTTTTTTTTTTAAGTTTGCTCTTCTTGTTGTGGTTTGTAAGATGATGTCTCAGTCTCTAGATGAGTACTTAGAGCCTTGTTAGCAGCATTCTACTTCTTGCCCTCCTTCGCCTCCACCTTCCCCACCGAACTGTCTCCTTTCATCTCTTTTACAACACTTTTTTGTAGAGATTCATTGGCCTCTCTTGCTTGCTGAGCAGAATTGCCCCTCTTTGCCTTCTTACTTATAGTCTCCTCACATTTCTCTTTCCTAGCCTTCATCTTCTTAGGACGCTTCTTAACGGGTTTCTCAGGAACAACTTCTTTCTTTAATTGCTCTTTCAGCTGACTTATCGCTCTTTTCCTTATCATCAATATTCTTTTCGGGGGGGACCGCTTCACTGCTTTTCTTCTCAATCTTCCATCTTCTTTATGGTCTTTTGAGTTGATTTGTCAGTCTTCCTCTGATTGTGCGGCAGTACTTTAGCAAGGGATTTATCTTTAAAGGCTGTGTTCTTATCTAACTTGTCTTCATTATCAAAATCATTTGTAGCATCATTGTCATCATGTGTCTTGCGGGCAAATACTTTCTAACGACGCTTTTTCGCTTGGACAGAACTGCTGCTAGGCTTATCAGCAGATCCTCTTCTTTCATCAGCGCCTTGTCTAATTTCATCTAGATTCGAAGCTACTTTAGGACTATAGAATACGAAAGGCAAGTGAATAAAAAAAGTGCATACTTCTATGAACTCACAAAATATAATATATCACTAATCATAATTCAAATCATCACCAATCAAAGCTGCATTGATCACAAATACTCGACATATGATACAAATTGGAATCATAAGGCATTTATTTATCATGTGAGTGTGTTTACATTCCTGGTTGGAAAGGAATGTTATTGATGAGTTGAAAGCAAACAATTATAGAGACGAGAATAGAATAAGCAAGCATTTTATAAATTAAAAAAATGTTTATTAATACAATATCTAACTTTGACTAATTAGTTGCCTAATCATCACTAAATATATAACACATATGTAATATGAAAAATATTCACTCAAAAGGTTTTAAATGCAATTTTTATCTATTAGAAGGTGATTCTTCTCCATTCCCCTTGGTAGTTTCTTGAACATTTCATCAGGCCATGATTTCTCGGTAGTAAACCCTAGAGAAAAAGCAAATCCATGTGAAATTACAAGATGGAGGAAAATAAATCCTTCAAACCACAATATATCACTAAACTTTACCAAATTATACAATATTAGCAAAAAAGTAAATTTAAAATCGAAAAAGGCAGTTCGAAAGCGAAAGATTAGAGGGTGGTACATTTCTAAGGACCAAACGACATGCTTTTTAGTGAAAAAGAAAAAAGACTAAAAGCTTTTAAAAGTAGAAATAAAACTAGATTTCCAATAAAATATTCAAACTTACGAAAGATAAAAAAAATGGGAAGAGAAATCGCTAAAAAAAATCCAAAATAAGTGCACTAAAACAGAAAAAGAAGAGCAATGTGAACATAAAAGTCAAGAATCTCACCTTCAAAGTGCAAAGAAGCTACAGAGAAGTTGAAGGGTTTGATGAATATTGAAGAGATTGCATATTAGAACTACGAGAGAGAGAAAGAGAGACCATTAGAGAGAATTAGAGAGACTGAGAATACAAGAGCAAGATGCACGCGAGAAAATAAACATGCAGTAGAGTAATAGAGACAGAATAACAAAGAGACTGTGATTAAGAGAAAGAGTTGGTTGGCTACCATAACTGAGCGTATATATTAGCTTGGTATAAGAATAATAATTGGTTAACATCTTTTTTATAAAACTACATTGTGATCTATGTGTTTTGTGCTTTTTATTTTTATTTCTATTTTTTTGGGTGCGAATTAAAAGAAAAAATATTTAGAGATATAATGCATATTTCAATTTTATAGAAGGCAATGAAGTTTGGAATTGTAGTCGGTGATCGATAGGTGTCGCTTTGGTGATTAATAAGGTTGCTTTGCTAATCATAAGAACTATATTTGGTGATCACTAGATGTATTCAAGGTGACCAACACATCCTTATTGTCGTTGGTGATCAACAGTTCTAGTTTTTGGTGATCATTAAAAGTATATCTCCTGATCGCTAGTTCTATTTATGATTATCAACATATTATCAATTACAGTTACTGATATTAGCATGTTTGATAATGATCAACGGGTGTTCGTTCAGTGATCATTAGCATTACTTTCGGCGATCAATGGATTTCTTTATGTTATCCTAGGCAATGCCTAAAAGATCACAATACATGTGTAGTTATAAACTTAGTGATCAACATAAGTAGTTTCGGTCATCATTATAACTATGTTTTGTATTCTAGAGATGAATTACATATGATGACTGATCACTAATTAGATATCAAATGATCATCAAACAAAAATCCACTACTTTCTTGACTATAAACATCTCGCTTACCTGTGTTGGCCACTAGTTTCTTCACTTCTTCAGCCTTGCGATATCATAAACATTTACCATTCTCTTCACATGTGCCGAAATTGAATTCGTAGGTGAAGTGAGGATCCTGTGGCAGCACTCCACTGTAAACTTGTAGACTGCAGCAACTTGAGATACAAATCAAATAAGGGTCATGCACAATTACTGTGACGATATCTCAAGCTTAAGCGCCTTGATTTGGAAAAACAACTTTGTATTAAAAAATATTCTTCTTGAAAGGGGATTGAGTAGCATGTTTCACTTGATCATTTGCGAATCCTACATTCTAAGGGCAAGGCACTCTTTTGTATTCCTGCATGTGCTTTACAACATAAATGGTTTCATTATCATCTGTCTTTGAAGCCTCTTGCTTCCATGATAGATTTATGTATCTCAGCTCAAATGCTTCAATGGATTTTGCTGTTTCCTTATCAATCCGTTCATCTATGAGATACTTCTGAAAGAGCGTGATCTGCAATGCTTATATATAACCAATAACATAAAATTAGCAAAAAGCATCAGTTGTTTTTAACACATACTAAAATTTTATGACGCTTTGCCAAAATATCTCAAAAGTATTCATATACGTAAGGTTCTCTGCACTTTCTCTTGATATAGTCAATTATGTCCATACTTTTTTGCTTAAAATTGAAACAAATGAGAAATTGTTTTCCCTTGTCATAGCAATGGAAGAATACTTGAAATAACAAATTTATCATAAACTAGTGCCTGAATAATAGGTAATGAAACAATTTTTTCTTTTTTTTAAGTGTATCCATCTAGCTTAGTTCTCACCATGTCAACGTGCTTGAAGTTGATATGTGGACTCAACGACAGCTCCTTGTTCAGCTGGCGGAAGAACATGGCTTCAGCTTGCTTTTCATCTTTTGTCTTCACGTATGAATGCTCCCAAAACAAAAAGGCTTTCGACTATGATAATTAATGTATTTTATAAAAACGTATTCATGCATGTGTAAGATATCATTGAAATTTTTTCTTTTTTCAATTAGCTTACAAACGCTTCATTTGTGAAGAAAAGCCTTCGAATATGGGAACGATTTGTATTCTATTCACTTACATTCAATATATTTGCCCGAACATCCACTATGATTTTGTCAACACGGTCATCACCAACAATAGTTGAGAGCATGCCTCGATTAGCCACGTAGTATAAGTCATCGTACAACACTTGGCCAGCGAATAAACAAACAAATCCGTCACTGAAATACCATTTGCAAAAGACTTGTCCATGAATCACTTTTTTGGGAGACATATTTATTCTTACCTCTATTCTTCTGAGTTGAAGACAAAGTCAGCATACAGCTTCAGTTCGTATGAAATTGTATAAAAGATGGTCGCATTCTACTGCATTTAAGCAGAGAGCAAAGCAGGTGCACACTCTATTAACGAGGGTGGTGCAAAGTAAAACTAGTTAGCTCACACAGCTAGTGAAATAAAATTCATACAAGGGGAATGTAACTTAGACGAAAAACATAAAAACATAGACATTAAGTTTATCAGAAAGAAAACTAATATCTATTTTTTTTTGGGTACTTGCAATTCTGTGATACTACATGGAGCTGACCTTGTTCTGCGCCTTTTTGGTGCTTTAACCAGTATAGCTTTGCCTTTGTTAGTATTGGTTGTTGTTTGTACACGTCGTATCTGAAGATCAGGCTCCGCAATTCTCATCAAAGATCGATCAACGAATGGGTCATTGTCTCCCTGGGAGCATAGCATTATTGGACCTTTAAAACACAACAACTAATCATGAAAATTTTGTAAATATAAATTTAGATAAAAAACAGTGCTAAGGAAAAATGGTATGCACTGTTATACAGATCATTTATACAGTTGCAATATGATTTAAAAATTTCAGGAATGGATACGAGGAAGTGGGGGAAAGCATGTCCGTATGAAGTGAACACTAATTCATCAAGTTATAATCACTGATTGATCAAGTAATGATCAATCAGTTTTGAGGTAATGATCACCAATTTAACACATTTTTGGTGCAATTTTTTGTGATCACTAGTTTGTCTCCTAAAGATCACTGATTTTATCAGTAACGATCACTATATTTACAGTTCATTAAGAATATTTAAACACAAATGATCACTAATGTGTCTATTTATGATCACTACTTTCTAGCTTAAAGGACAAAATCTACATATAAAAAAGATTATTGCTAGCATGATCACCAATTTTCTACTTAAGATCCCTAATTTGTATGATGATGGATAGGAAAAATGCACAACAATAATGTCATTTAGTACCATCAAACAGCAACAAAAAATTTGGCTGTAAGACTGCGAGAGGAAGTACCCGGCAGCAACGGTGTACTGATGCATTGTGCGGAGGTCGTCACACATCTCGTAACGACATCCTCCACATCATAATTTATTATTTGCACTGCTACTGCTATAATATCAGGCTGCGAATCAACAATAACAACTCCTTCGGGCAGTGCCTCTTTCTCCTCTTAAGACACTCCAAGGCTGAAACTAGGTATAGCGAACTGTGGAAAGTCATGCACCATATCTCGGTAGCCCACAAAGTTCTCTCAATTGCATCAATCTGCATTAGGAACCCTTCCGATTCGTATGAGTCTTGCGAGAGCACGGGGTTCTATGACCTCTTAGGCCTATCCCAGGTGACGGCATCACTCATCAATTCCACAGCTACATTTCTTACTCCCATTAGTGGGGTGCGTTTTCTAGGAATCAAATCCTCCAACTCTGCTTTGACTTCCACCAGCCGTCAGATTTTGGTTATTATCAAATCGACTGCTGCCCGGCTATCCTAAAAAAGAGGCTGATGAAAACAACCAATACTTAGAGTCAAACGGATGACACCTTGCCTGGAAACGATGGATGAAAATAAAAGAAGTAAAATTTCTTTGTTTTTTGTTTCAAGAAATAACAAAATAAAATAAACATATTTAACTCACCTTAACCTATGAAATTCTTGTTTGATCTTCGCCTTTACCTTTATCTTCAACACTTTTGCTATGATGTTCCTCTTCATTAACTTGCACCTCCAAATCAGTCATGCTTGTCTTATCCAATGTATCCTTGAGATGACCCCTTCCAAATCCAATTATAGATTCTTATCGTGCCTTATCTTTTATTTCGTCATTTGTCCACCCTCTTAACATCGGCAATTGATGGGGCACCGACCTTAGCTTGAACACCACACGATCAAGGTAACATAGCTACAAGAATCACAAACACATTCGTAGGGACACAGATTAAAAACATATTATAAAATGAAAGCTCAGCTAAAAAACAAAAAAAAAAACAATAAATCCATTGCCCTAATCACTCATTGTGACAATGATGATCACTAATTTCTCTACTAATGATCACTAATATGTCAAACAGACAGATGGTGATCACTAAGCACAAAATGCATGCAGTGATGAAATTAGTGATCATAAACAGACAGATGTTGATAACTAATTGTGGACGTAAAGTTAGTGATTACATGGACCCTCGTCAAACAGATTGGTAGTTATCAGTAAAAGAAATTAGTGATCTACAGTACAATTTAGTGATTGTTATTGCAATAATTTCTGATCAGCAAATATTGCACCGTATTAAATGTAGCATATTAGTGATAATCACCCCAAAAATTAGTGATCAGTAATTAAACATATGGTGATCACTAATTTTGGATGTTTTTCACAATCTTATAACACTCACTTATTAATCATGCATATATACATATATATATATATATATATATATATATATATATATATATATATATATATATATATATACACACGCACACACACACACACATATTATACATATATATATATATATATATATATATATATATATATATATATATATATATATATATCTTCTAATGACGGTTATTGACCATTCTGAAAATGATGACTAATTCACACCTTCATGCTGCAAAATTACAAGCTTAAACATGTTTAATTAGTTAAATGATTGAGTGTGCCATTAGGAAAAGTATTTGACCTCTGAAGACCCATGATGTCTTGCTTTTCCACTGATCGGCTGATGACATAAGTTATCTCATTGTGTATTGTGCCTAATTCAATTTGTCTCAAATCTACCAACACGTTCAGTATCATGTAATTGACTTCTCCACTTTTTTCCCATGGAGACATGTAGACACCATGAAGATTACAAAATTTCTTCTGAAGTCCTCACCCTCCTCTACTTGACCTTGAATCATTTTAATTAGCTCCCCGTATTTGGGAATGCTGTAATGTTCAAACCAATGCTATTTCCAACGATTTAGGAGGCTTCTAAACTCAACAGTTGCATTGCTTTCATTTTCAGGCTCAACTACCTCAAGGGGCCCCATAGGGAGACCTAATGTCACATGCACATCGCACTCGGTCACCCTCATCCTACCATCAAAGAATGGCAAGGAGTAAGAGCGCGTGTCAAAATTCTGGACCAACCACACTGCCATCTTCTTCGGGATTATGTCTGCTTATAGATGTAAGAAGCCCCCAAAACTGATTTTTCTGATGCCTTCCTTTTGGTTATCATTTAGATTTTAGATCAATTATCGCAACCCCTTAGGTGACATCTGGTTAATAAACTCCTTCACCTTCTTCCGTTTTAATTTTCAGTTTATCCAGCACCTCATACTTACCATTTCTGGACCTAACATGCCCTTCTTGGTCCTTGTTCATCATTTGAACATTGCCCATGTGTTGGTCCTTGTCTGTCATTTGCTCATCAATTGTATGCACACGTCTTTTTGCCGCCCCTTGTACACTATACTGACCTTGTGAGGCTACAGTCTGTCTCACACATTCCAAATCTGCCTCAGTCTCGTGGTCTAGATGTTGAATATCGTTGTGCTACATGCCGATAGTTCCACGTGTAGATGTACCAGCAAGGCTAGGTGTCTGGAAAGGAATGTACTCCTCAATGCAGACATCGCTGGAGATGATCTCAGTATCATGAATCTGATACTTATATAAACAAACTGGGGACTCAACATTTGTTATCACTTCTAATCTTTGCATTTGAGTTGGACTTCTCCTTTTCTTCGTATCACTTTTCACCCTTCAAGCAACTGCAGTCTAAGCTGCTGACTGCAGAAGCCATTTTCAGAAGAAGTAAGCTCAGTA
>JAKOGI010001435.1:0-40000 GCA_029747015.1 Carnegiea gigantea | reverse complement strand
TTCTATTCACAAGGACTTTATTTGTAAATATGGGAGAGCAAATGTTGGGGTTCAAAGGTTTATCATCTTATGAAAGAGCAAGTTGGGGGCTATAAATATGTAGGATGTGACCAGTAAGATTTCAGGAACTACAAGAGGGATTTAAAGGAAATGATTAAGGATTCAGATGCGCACATGTTTGTAGATATCTTAAAGAAAATAAAAGAAGTTGATCTTAGATTTTATTATGCTCGTGAGCTTGATGAGGAGAATAGGCTCAAGAATGTCTTCTAGTGTGATTCCTTACGTAGGAGGTCCTATGCGTTGTTTGAGGACTTGTTATCTTTCAACTCAAAGCATAAGACTAGTAGATATGGCATGGTGTTTGCTCCGTTTATGGGCATCAACCATCATCGCCAACTCACTTGCTTCGATGCGGGGTTGATACGAGACGAAAAGGTGGAGTCTTTCAAATGGTTATTCCAGTGTTTCATTAATGCAATGGGAGGAAGCAAGCCAAAAGCCATAATTACTGATCAGGATCCAGCAATCAGGCAAGGTGTACTCTCTGTGTTTGAGGTGCACCCATAGGTACTATATGTGGCATATTATAAGAAAGTTGCCCGAGAAAGTGGGTCACTTATTGAATGGCTGTGAAGATTTCCTAGAGCAGATCAAGCTATGTGTTTGGGTGTCTGATACCTCGGAGGAGTTTGAAGCAAAGTGGGCAGATATGCTAGTGGATTTCAACTTGGATAGTAGTGATTGGTTGAAACATATATATGACATTCAAGAGGATTGGGTACAACTTTATTTCAAGGAGGATTTCCTAGGGGGCATTATAAGGACCACGTCAGGTTTCGAGAGTCAAAATGCTATGTTTGGCAACTTGACAACTCCAATATTGAGTTTGGTGGAGTTTTAGGTTTGGTTTATGCATGCCCTTGAGTCTCAGCAGTATCGAGACAGTAAGGCTAAAAATGCATCCTTCATCTCCTTGCCTGAGTTGAAGACGCCTTTGGACATAGAAAAACATGGGAGGCTCATGTACACACAAACTAACTTCTACATCTTTTGCAACCAGTTATGTGATGCATTGTTTAATTGTGAGTTATTATGCATCAGCACTGTAGAGGGGGACAGCACTTACAAAATAGAGGATAAAAGGCATCAGGGATGTAGATATATTGTGCACAACAAGGATCCCAGGATGCTACATTCACATGCTGCTCCTTTCAATCTGAAGGGATTCCTTGTGCTCATATTTTGCTTGTGTTGAAGTCATTAAAGAGATTCCTGCATGCTTTAAAGTTGATAGGTGGACCAAACTAGCGGCCAAGAAACCTATCTTTGAGCTCGACACAATTGTGTCCACAAGCTACACACAAGTGGGGTAGTAAAATAGGATGATTTCTGATGCCTGGTTATGGTTGTATAAGTGCATGGATTTGGCAAGGCAGGATGTAGATAAGTTGTAATATGTGATAAATACAGCCGAATCAATTCAACAAAAGCTTGAAGAAGTGGTTGGTGGTGGTTTTATGAGTAATGCATCTACAGATCTTCAGACATATTTTGGGTGTATGGTGCTAGATATAGTTTAAATACAACCCCCTCCAATTTCGATCACAAAGGGAAGAGCCAAGAGAATGAAGACATGAGTCGAGAAAGCAATTGACTAGCAAACACATGCACGGATGTGCCACTACTGCAAGCAAGTTACCTCCCATGATAGTAGAAACTATCCTGAGAAGAGGAACTAGTGCACTATGTCAAAAGTACGTATACCCATTTTTGATTTAGCATGTTTTTCACTTTAAAAATGTTAATTCTTTTTCTAAGATTTTATTCTTTTTGTATTTTCCTTCACTTGTTTGCAAATTGTCAATCATGTATGTTTAGGTTCATGTAATTGAATCGTGTTTGATTGGATGTTTTCTTTAGGTACAATGCGCTTTGCTTAGCCATTGGCGTCACACCAAGCTAGGCTTCTGACGTGCCAACCCCATTTTATCCCCCCTTTCTGCAGAACTTGGTTTGTGGTTTTTTTACCTTTGTAGCTGATGTGGAAAGTTATGTGGCTGATTTTGTTCCAAATCACTATAATGGAAATTGTGGGAAAGCTGGCTGATCACTGGTTACTATTTGCCTTTCTGTGTATTCTTTAAAATCTCTGTTGTGCTTTTCTAAAATGAATTTCCTAGTAGACAAACATTTGAAGAAGATTTCCATTCTGATGGGATCGTGGATGAATGGAAGGTATTTAAGTGAAATGATCAGGTTGTTCATGCCCATTTGAGCTTTCATGCATTCAAGTGAGACTTTCCTGTGTCCCTTGTTTTATTGAGTTTGTGGCTATAATCACTAATAAGCTACTGCTAATACAATCAGATTAGAAAAAGAGTTGTGTAGAGTTTTTGGCTGTAATCACTATTAAACTAACTCTATTTCCTAGTTTAGTGTAGCTGTTCAGAGGTGGTTCAATTCATGATATTGCTATTATATAGCTAATGAGTACTTATGCAGTTATATGGTTATCCCCTCTACTAACCTCTTGCTGCAGCTCTTTCAATTGTTCTTTGTCATTAGTATTTCATATTCATATTCTATGTGGTGGGTGTTCATCCTTGTATTTGGTTTTATAACTGAAGAATAACAAAATTTTCTTTTTCTTATATTGCAATTGTGAACTCAAGAAGATTGGTAATGTATTTGACAACATAGTAGATGCAAAAAGAACACTGAGAGAAAATCAGAGAGAGTCTATGCTGGGATTGTGCAACTTAATAAATGCCATACGAAGTTACCCAAATTGATGAAGGGCTTTTCGTTCGGTTGAACATGCCGGGGGTGGCCCAAAATGGCATCAAGATCTTCAAGAGTTCAGAGAAGGATATGATCACGTTCAGTGCTACGACTCTGAAGAAAGAGAGCTTCCCCTATGATGAATCAGAGAGAGTCTATGTTGGGATTGTGTAACTTGATAAAGACCCAAATGATTTGTTGGTTGAGTTATCCGTTGAAAATGGCTCCGTCGCCGTGTTTTTCCCTATTGCTGATGGATATCTTCTCTTTTGCCCCAGCGCAGATCACAGGCTGAGGGTGAGCGTTCATCTTCTGGGAAATCCATCGATGAAGCTGAAGGTATGCTTAAGTTAGAAGAATCTCCTGGGTTTAATGTTTGATTTATCTTTTGCCTATAATTTAGTTTTCTTGTTCCATTTATTGAATTCAAAATTGGTGAAGTCTGAAGAGTCAAGCCAAATACAGCACTTGACAAAACTTTGAACCTCCTGCTACCGTACTGCCAGTGCTTCAATCCCCTTGAACTATATGTCAAAACAACTTGTTCTATATCTCTTTTTGTCACCAAATCAATTTATGAATGCATTATATTGTTTTCCTGGTGTCTTACTCCATCTGTTGTTCTATAGGGTGCAACCAAAGGTTACAATCTTGCTAATACAACTTGCCAAGATGTATGCATAGAGTACCAGGATATGGGCATACCGGGTATTAAAGCTGTTGCAGATTATAAAGTTTACACCGGTGGATCAATATTGGATCTTCTTCATTTCATGGCTCTAAAAATGATGAAACGTGGAGATGCTCATTATTCGTATGGGATTGCTGATGATCTGGTCTCTTTTTTCCCTAGGGTAAGGGCATTTATAACATGTCTCATGGAATCAGGAAGAAAGAATGAGAGCTGATAAGGCTGGTGCACACTACACAGGGTTGATAGTGTGTGTGTGTGTGTGTGTGCGCGCACGTGTGTGTGTTTTTCCAACTTAGCAGCACGTAAGGAAGTTTGGTTTTCCTTTTTATTTTGCCCTTACATTATTTCTTAAGTTCTTTCACTCATTACTCAGCACGACCTACCTATGTCATCCTGTGCAGCGGTGCCTGTACATAAGTAGAGTATCAGAGTTTAAGATGTATGCAGCCATGCCCAATATTTGCTTATAGTTAAGAAGATGCTATTTTTAGCTAGTCAGTTGTGAACACGCATTGTTATGCTACATCACAACAAGCAATAGGCACAGCAAGTTTAGCATAAAATCCTTTTGGACTATCTTTTAGTTTAGCAAAGCAATAAAATGTATTGATGGATTCCTTGTATAGGCAAAATTCATTAAGCTACTACATTCATGGCATATATCCATGAGTTTTCAAACTGAAGAGCCAAACATAAGCAGGAGTATCCCAGAACTTACTACTACTTCCTTGAACTTTTGAGCTTTGTAGTTTCATAGACAACTACTATGTTCTTCACCTCTGGAGCAATGACATTGGTAGATGATGTGACGATCTTATGGCAGTATTGCACCCTTAATTTATGAATCCCAACAACCTAAGATTGGAAGGTGGGGAAGGGGGAGAGGGGGCAATGAGAGGATGCATTAACTTGTATTAAAACCTTATAAGATAAGCAGAAATAATAGATAACGAACTAATATTAAGTTGCTATACATAAACAAATTTTATCAATTCTTTTTGGAAAAAAAATTGAAAAGAAGGGAGGAACAAGAAAACATAATTCCCAAACAATTGATATCAATTTGATGCATTTTTTAGTTTTTGGGGAGAGGGGAAAACCATTAATGAAAATTTATATAATATCCTCAATGAAAATCCTTTAATCAAAATAAATCCATTTTAGTTTCAATTTGACACCAAACTAGGACACTACCCCTACCAGCTGAATCACCTTTACCAGCTGAATCATCTCTAAATATATATAGCATTATTCTGAATACTAACTGTACTTTTTATGATCTACTGTGGACACTAATTTTACTCAACATCAAAATATGAATAGCTAACCCAAAAATAATACAAGAAAAGGAGGTTGTGTCTGGCAACACAATGCAAATATGCAATACAATTGCATTGCATACCATTCTCTACCATATACAATACCAGTATTCCATCTCACGCAAGTGACCCAACCCAACAGGGTAGGCAAAACGACAGTGACAACCTGGGATGTTAACACACAGAACTCATAACTCAGAACAGTATCCAATATCTATGCATTTGAGCTAAGCACCCCCCGGAAAAAAATACATATAAAAAACCCATGGGAATGATGACCCCCCCAAAAACACAAAAACCAAAAAATAAAAAAGCAAAGGGGTTCATAAGACATCCGTTGAATATTACTAATCGATTCTCTCTCATTTAATAATGATGACAATAGATAATGGAAGATCAAACACTTTTAAATGAGAAAGTCTACAGCATGCTAACCTCATTCTTCCTTAATCGAATGTCCCAACGGGTCGCCACACCTTTGTATTCCTCCATATTCGTCATAACATAAATACCTCCATTTTCTATGTATAGTCCAAGCTCACCAAATGATCTGTGAAGAACTCGTATAGGCAACTATCCTTTGGCTTTTTTTTCATATGGTCTATTATATCCATAGTTTTGTCTTTGAAATTAAAGCAAAGAAGAATTTGTCTTTTCTTATGTACACAATGAAAAAGCACCTGAAAACCCAACATAAAGTTTTTTTGTCAACGTAGAATAACATACCCATCATGGTGATAACCTAATTTCTAAATAATAGCTACCAGCAAAAACAGTTAGAAAAAGATACATTTAAAAGTAATGTGTTTAAGTAAATTTCACCAAGTCAACCTCCTTGAATTTAACATCCAGAGTCAACGACAGCTCCTCATTTAGCCTATGAAAGAATGCAGCTTTTGCTTGGGGTTCATCTTTCATCTTGATGTATAGATCCTTCAAGGCAAAAAAAAAAAAAAAAGATTTTTACTTGACTAACCCTTCATATGTAAAAGCATATGGATACATGTGAAAATATTATATAAGAATCCTTTTAATTGACTTACCAATGCTTCACTTGTAAAGAAAACCCGATGAACGCCATATCGATCTCTGCACTGCTCACGTGCATTCAATATATGCGCCCAAAATATTGATGACGGTTTCGTCAACGTCATTATCCCTAGCAAGACTTGAAACCGCACGTCTTGTAACCACATAGTACATATCATTATACAACACTTAGCTACATAATAAATAGATAAATTATACATTGAACTATGCTTGGACTATACATAGAAAATGGTTTTGATGATTTCAAAGCTATTCACGTATGAACGACTTAGCTATGCAACTCAGGACAGCAAAGACTGAATCAATCACCTACCTCATATTAGTTATCAGATGGATATAAAAATCAACTCAGAATAGCAAAGACAAAAATAGATAGACTAGATATATACCATTTTGTATATTACCCAATCCACTAGTTGACTGGCTCATGACAAACAAAACTAAAGTATTTTACTGATTGCATTGGTTAATATCCTTTCTACAGTCAATGAACCAATTCCATGAATGCACATAATTGTGGTTCGCTATTCTCTCAACTTTAACCTCATAAACAATAGCTACAACCACATCTTCCTTTATTTAAAAGGGAAAAAAGAGAGGGGGGAGGATGGGGAAGGGGAAAATGAACCAGAGAAATTGCTAATGACAAACTACTATATTTTCAAAGCAATGACATGAGCAAATGTTTCTATAGTCTTCAGTAGCTTTAGCAGTTTAGCCTTTGTAAACCCATTAAAATCAATCAATGCAGTGTAAACATTAATAATAGTTAATTTATTGATCTTTTATATACATTGATATATTCCTTAAATTACCATGTCTACAAATCTCAAAAGTAGAATGCCAGAGAAAATATTGATGGTTAATGCTTAATTTAAGAATCACCTAGCTTAGACAATCCTTTGAGATCAAGTTGATAAAATGCATACTAGGAAGTGCAAATAGTGTGTAGTTACCTTTGGCCTTCTGGCAAGTTAAACACAAAATCTACATATAGCTTCGGTTCATAGGCTATTGCCCCAAAGATACTCACGTTCCTTTGCATGTAAGGAGAGCACAAAAAGGTACAAACTCTTTCATTTCCCGGTGAGGATAGTTGGGCCTCTGTAACACTGTGTTTCCTCCATCTGCTTTCAAAACATAATTTCATATTAGTTAAGTTCATAAAGTAGTACTTTAAAGGAAGAATAGTAACTAGCAATGCATTTAAGATTTGTTAGGACGTCCCAAATAACGATGAAGGAGAAATGGAGTAGCAATGCATGTAATATTGTGTTTGCATCATAACGCCAGCAAGTGTGTCATGATAGAAGGCGTATTGAGTTATTTCAACTCTTACTATGTCAAACGTGAAATTCTTTAACAATACATATTCATTTTTATGTCACTCTCCAATCCTATCTAAATCTCATTCCTTTAGAATTAGGGACAGGGGTTATACATGGAAGTCAAATAGGAAAATCGTAAATATTGCGTACAAATTATGTGTATGTATGTGTGTGTGTGCTGGTATCAAAATCCAGACCTAAATAATTAACTAATTTCAATGATAAACAAACTGTATCAATTGGCTTAAACACTCACAATTCTTCACAAGCTAAATGGGCTCTTGGACAGCAAAGATAGACATTCCAAAAGCCTGAAATACCCACCAACAAAGAAGTCCCAGTGTTCTGGCAAGGAACGTCATAAAAGTTCATCACAAAAGACAGCAGATACATGCTCTATGAGACTGATCATTCACAATTCCAAGCCTGAAATAGTAGAAGCGTGTTGGTTATGTACTCTCTTACCTCAATGCTAGTACCTGCCTATCTCTCAGACATTCTTTACTCTAAAAGAACTGTAATGATCAACCACAATCACTCTAGCAGCAAAACTTCAGAAACCAAGGCAAAACATAGCAATTCAAACTCTTACATATGATTTTCAGTATAACCCAAATTGACAGGACATGCCATGCATATCATGAGTCTAGCATATCCCTATTCACATCCATGTCCTAGAGTAACAACTAAGAAAGGTGCAGGGTGTCCTTTGCCCACCATGCTTCGGTTTCATTACATGGTTACTTTCAACTGTAAGCATATTACCTTAAAGCAACCATGCCAATAACTCCCTCATCAAGTAACATCTTACTGCACATCTTTCTATGTATCTAAGATCATCAAAATCCTAGATCCTGTGCCTAACCAACAGCTCATAAGTTCTAGTGTAAAATGAGTAAAATATTATAAAAGAAACCATCCCTTTATGAAAAGAATGTATAAGTAAACCAATACTCATCTAAGTTTGACCAATTAACTGTAAAAAGTTCACCAAAATGGTACAAAAAATTACTTAAAGTTCATCTCATCTAAAAGGATACTTATAAAGTCCAACCACATATGTCAAAATAAATCGGATTATTATTAATCCATACAAAATCTGCATAGTATTTAGGTAGAGATCTATATATCATAATCAAATGTCACTAAAACTAATCCAAAAACCCTGACCCTTGAATCCACAACCACATCCCCTAGAACTGCTATAATCAAATGTCAATGAAACAAATCCAAAAATTTCCAGTAACATACTACACCCCTATCATTCTATAAGCACTTACGTGCTGCTAAATGACAGTGTTTGCCATTTTTGTAAGACAAAGGGGTGGTTCCCTCCAAAAACAAAATGCTCAAAATTGTGATGCTTTTTAGGCTAGTCCATCAACATATTTAGACTGGCATCCTCCCCCTTCCCCCCCGAAAGAAAGGGTGGAAACAGGGATAGATAGATAGAGAGGACAAAGAAACTCCAAAAAAGAGAAAAAAAGAAGACAGAGAGAGAGAGAGAGAGAGAGAGAGAGAGAGAGATACGCCAAAGAAGAAAGGTGGAAACATACCTATTGGCACTTACATGCTGCTGGATCGCATGGACCTTATTGTTGGTCTTGTTGACACTTCCTTCATAATGCCTTTGCCTTTGCCAACATAGCTTGCTTCTAGTACATCTCGCATTGGAGCGTTGGCATCTAGCTCTCTGATCATAATTCCAGTAGTAGGGGCAACACTGTCTCCTTAAGGCTCTACTTCACATATGAAGATTTTTGTAAGACAACCATGTGGTTACCCCCAAAAAAAAAAAAAGAGCAATAATAAGGAACAACTGATTGGTTTTCTTTTTTTTCTTTATTTTTTGTTTTCCTTGTTACTATTTTTCTTTTGATCTCAAACAGATTAAAAATATGCATGCAGTTGATGTAATAAGCTGCTTTGTTCATGCTTGCTTCTCTGTGTGTGATTTTTTAGGCAAAAAAGAACTAAAAAAGAAGTGCCATGCATGTCATTTAAATTGTAGCTGGTTTTCTGATCTGTATTAGTCTAGCCAGCTAGTTTTATGCTGCCAAGAATGTAAGTATCTCTCACTGGAGAGAGAAAGAGAGAGAGATAGAGAGAGAGAGAGAGAGAGAGAGAGAGAGAGAGAGAGAGAGAGAGGGAGAGAGACAACATAATATCAGCAATAATTCAATGCTAATTAATCATCATAACTAAATAATTAAGCTGTAAGCATATGTTTGTCATTATCAATGGGCTAGGCTTCTTCCAGAGTCATCAGCAGGATCGGATGCACCTGATCCAAGCCGCAGGAAATACTCGTTAGATATTTAAGACTGATTTATCTCTCAGCTTGCTCAGTTAATAAGTGTAAACCCCCTTTTTATTGGAAGTTAAGATGTGGCATTTTCATCACATTACCTATTTTGATGGTTTTTGGGCCAGTTCACTAGCATATTTAGACTGCCATCCACCTCCTTCCCCCCTCCCCAAAAGTGAATGAGTGGATGAGTACTTGATTTTCTTGTGTGAGGCGATGTTTACATTCATTGTGCTTATGTCAGGCCATGTTCACATTCATTATGTAAAGAGAGAGGGAGAGAGACAGATAGAGAGAGACACAGAGAAAGGCCAAGGAAGAAAGGTAGAAACATATCTATTGGCACGTACATGGTGTTGCATTATACGGACCTCGTTCTTGGTCTTCTTGACACTTCCTCCATAATGGCTTTGCCTTTGCCAACATAGCTTACTTCTTGTACATCTCGCAATGGAACATTGACATCTAGCTCTCTGATCACAACTCCAGTAGCAGGGGCAACACTCTCTTCTTGATGCTTTGCTTCACAGATGAAGATTTGAGTGGCTGTTGGCTCATTCTCTTCTTGAGACAAGCCGATGCTGAAACTTGGCGAGTAAATTATGGGAAGTGATGTTTGCTTTTTTGGGCAGTCAAAAATTGCTTCTCGATTCCCTCAACCGCCAACAAGAAATCTTCCGACTCATAGGGGTCGGGTGAGAGTACCGGTTTGGTACTCTTTGACTTCCCCAGCAAAGTTGTCTCTGCAAATAGTGCATCAGTTGTGGTCTACACAGCTATTGTTCTTACTCTCTTTAGTAAAGCATGTGCTTCAGGAACCAACTTCTCTAATTCCGTGATCACCCCTGCCAAGACACGAGCATTGATGATGATCTCATTACTCACCTTCTTAGCATCCTCAAGAAGTGCCTGATTAAAAGAAAGACAAATGAGAAGAAAGACAGGCCAAGCAATAAAAGGTCGATGTTGAGTCTGAGTCCTAGCTTACATTCATCCTTGAGACTTCAAACAAGTCTACTTACTTGGGGGCTATTTTGACATTTTCTTATGAATTCGCATCAAATCAAAATAGTAAACAAGTAATTATATTTTAAGTTTAACTTAACCTTGGATTTGATGGTTAGGGCACATGACAAGAATATGTGAGCGTTATATCTACTTCTAGATATCACACACAAGCATAAAAGTATGGCCATTTACCAACTACGTAGATACCTAGATGTTACATATAGTACTGAGTAAAGAGTCTAACGTAGGGGGTCATATACCTTAATCTTTGACCGTACAGTATCATGTTCAGCTTCAGCAGCAGGTTCAGGGGTTGCATTAGATGGTTCCTCTTCATGAACCGCTTGAGCTTCATCGAGCATTTCGGTCTCATCTAGTCAGTCCTCAAGGGCACCTTTGCCAAAACCGACTTCAAATTCTTATTCTTTCCTTGATTTCATTTTATCATTTGTCCATCCTCTCAAGGTTGGGAACTGACACTTGGTAGTCCGTACTTTGAAAACAACCCGATCAAGATAACAAAGCTGTGAAATAAGAAAAAAGTTCAATTTCTTTTTATAAAACTTACATGAAAAATTAGATGATCTAAAATTTTAAGGATTCCAATTAAGTGCAGGAATAAAACGAATGAATAGAAATTCTAAACGTACCATTAGGAAGAGTGTTGGCCCTCTAAAAAACCTCGAGGCCTTCTTTTTCCACTCATCAACTGATGAGACAAGGGCTGGCATTATGTATCACGCCTAATTTAGTTCTCTCACTTTGCTTAAATCCAATAATGCATCAAGTACCAAGTAACTCACTTCACCTCTTTGGTTCCCATTGATACAAGTAGAAACCACAAACACTATAAAGTTTCTTTTAAATTCTTCTCCGCCATCTACCTGACTACAAATCATCTCAACCATCTCCCCAGATTTAGGGACACTATCTCGGTTAGGGCATTGTTCTTTCCATCGCTTGAGTAGCTTTTGAATTCCGTACTCGAATTCATTTCACTTTTGGCCTTAGTCACCTCAAGGGGGCCCTTGGGAAGAGCTAATATCACATAGATATCATGCTCGGTGACTCTGAACCTGCCATGGGTGAGGGGCAGGGAGCATGAGCAAGTGCTGAAATTGCGAACTAACCACACTGCTAACTTTCTTGGAATCATGTCAACTTGCAAGTACAAGAAGCCGCCAAAACTAATTTCTTTGACAGCTTCCTTTTGCTTGCCATTTAGCTTTTCAATTAGCTGCCTCAACCCCTTGGGTGACAGCCGATTGTTGAATTCTTTTGGTTTGCCTTTCTTTGTTTTTGGTTTGTTTCTCAATTAGATAGTGTGAACACCTATTGAATTGCTACTTAATGCCACTACTCCTTCTTGTTCTTAGGTCATTAGTGGTGTATCACCTATATCATGACTTCTTTGTGTACCTTGCTGACCATCCAAAGATGCTGCTTCTAAATCCATTTGAGAGTGTACATTTGGAGGTTGAAGGCTTGGTTGGGAACATTGACCGGGAAAAGTCGAGGTAGGTGTGGGTATGGGAGTTGTTGTCTCCAAAGGGATGTACTCCTCAGTGTGTGCATCATTAGAAGCTTCATTAGATTTGCCAATAGTGGTAGCAATGTACACTGATGTTGGTCTCTTTGAATTACCTTGAATGCACAATCTTTTTGGTTGAGTACGAAGCTTCTTCCCCTTTCTGTCTTTTTGTTGTCCTTGAGACCGCTTACTTCCAGAGTGTTCACTGCAAAAATCATTTTAATATACTAATATTAGTATACATAAAGATGAAATTTTAGACAACCCTACACCAGACCAAGTAAATTAGCTAAATCTTTACTATAGCTTAGGGTTATATTAACAAGGATGCAGCTAATATACATATATGGTGGACAATTATATTGAATGAGTTGTACACTTAAAATGGATACATATGAGATTAAATCTACATTTGTGAAGGATGATCACATTGGATGAGTGTTTGAGTGGCTTAGTATTGGAAGTTAGCAGTAATGCATCTTTACATTCAAACCATATCTGTAAAAACATATATCCAACCTCACTAAAACAAATGCATAAGTTTATTACTCATATGCAACCAAATAGAGCATCCGTTAATTAACAAGATTGAATATACAAGGGGATTGAATTAGTTCACTTTCCAAAAGGCACAAGTTCACCATGATGAACACCCAAGTTTACTACAATATATGTGTAAGTTCACCACTATTAATATGCAATATCATTAATATGAATGCACAATTTCACTAAAATAAAGTGTCTAAATTCACTAACATGCATATTTTTTAGTGGCAAAAGAGATTAGGATAAGTTTGTCATAAAATCACATTATTTAATGTAATCAACCTACAATACAAACTTAATGCTACATATGAGCAAAGTTATCGCCAATATATGCACCATTTGAACGTAAAAAAAAATATATAAATTCATTAAAACATATAAAAGGAATTTAATTAGTATTTAATAAATATATACATCAATTAAACCCAAACATATGCTTGCATTGAATAAATATAAAAGGGATTTAATGAATTCACTTTTAAAAGGCACAATGTTCGTCATAATTAATACAAAAGTTCACTAATATACACGTGCAAGTTCACTAAAGTACATGTATAAGTTCACCATGATGACGTCTTATTATTTCTTCCATCCTTATTTCTTATTATTGCCAAAAAAGGTGCTAATTACTAATTTTAGATTCACGTAATTGAGTAAATGATTTACATAATACCTTTGAATGTTGTACGTTTCAATGGCTACATCTTTTTCACAATCACTGGGGTTTTTTTACTTTTAACTGCTTCTTGTATAAACCATTTTGCCTAAAATGAAAAACAAAATCCAGTCATTAAGAGTACGCTAATCATAAAGCTTGCAAGATTAAAAACATACAATTTGCCACAAGCAATTTCATTAGTATGAATGTACAACTTAACTAATGCAAGTTCGCCACAATTAATATGAATGTACAAGTTCACTAACACAAAAGTGATTAAGTAGACTAATGTATAAATTCATCAAAATATGTGTAACACCCCCAGCCCCTAGGGCCAGGAGCATTACGTTAACTTTCTATTTAAATCCCGGGGCGAAACGGACTGAGTTTCCCCTAAAAACTGACCGTTTTCAGGCCAAAAGCCTTACAATAAATCCCTGCAAATCAATGGAAGAGTAAAACATTTAAAAGATGCTCAACGGCCACACGCCAGAGTTCATAACTCAACAAGCAACTCACTCGGAGTACACCAAATAGAATAGTTCATTAATACAGGAAAAGTAAAAGATGCAATTCAATGGTCTACACAACCGCAGTACTAGGGTTTACATCCCAAAACACGGCTAATTTCAAGTAAAGACATATAACTAATCAGATGGTTGGCTCACACGGCCATACAGAGCGACTCATAAACAATATGCATTATATGAGCTAGAAAACTTGGTTTACAACAATTGCAAACTAGGAATACGTTATATTACATCGTTAAACTCGTGAACCTACTTCTATATGGTGCACATAACTCTTTTTCAACCAGGGGTAAACTTTAACTCCACATAAGTGGCTTGACTTTCACCTGTCACAAAGAAAACCTGGGGAAAAAGGGGAAAGAGTAGTGGGATGAGCAACTACATGCTCAGTGAGTGTCCCCCGACCCCTTAAAACCAAAACCGTTGCAGGCAATAATATCTTTAATAGTCACATATCACGTAGTCATACTTTACTATTATATTAGGCATTCACAAAATTCTTATGAAAATATCACTAACCATAAACTTCGCTTTAACCACTCAAACACATTTCTAGGTCTCTAAATGAACAAATTCCACTTAAGCAAGCATCGAGGGCTAAGCACAGAACCTTCTTTCATAGATTATGTGATATAATTTGTGATTTATGCCTAGTCTATCTAATTCACTCATAAGAGATGCTAAACATATGAAGCAGACATTATGCCACAAACTTTCATTAGCTAAAGATGCACATTCAAACTCATATGCTCGATGCATTACTAGGGTATGGCCATGCTGCACTTGGAATTTCATTTATACTGCACTTAAATTCTTATTCACATGATGTGCATGAAATCTTTCTTTTCTTTTTCTGAAAACAGTTTACTTAGCCTCTTTAGGCTCATATTTTTCATAGAATCTCTTTCATATTGGTCTCATAATGACCCTTAAAAACTTTCTTTCTAAAATACTTAAAAAGGCGAAACATCGACTGCTTTTCTTACTTATTACGAAACTACTCTGGGCATAAGATCATCATAAAGTACTAGTTAGGAGAGATCCACACCCAATCCTAGTGAGATTAACTCACACTAAGCTCTCACTCCCGGGATGACAACTAACTTTTAGACCTTAACCCTCTTTAGGGTCTCTGGGGATTACTCCCTAGGCTAGGGATTCCCCTGTTCAAGCAGGTTCACTCCCATCTATTATCCCTGAGCACTTGAGAAGTGCATTGGAATTGTGAAGTACTAGGATGGTGAGATCTCCCGTGATTCCTAAGTCACATTGTCAGTGTTCAATGAAATAAGGGTACTTGGTGCTGACCAAGTGTTATGGATTCACTAGTTTGTTCAAGCATATATATGCATTGCCTTACGTAAAATATAATGTGCATGTATAATTATGCGAAGGTTAAGCTGAGACTAAACTAGTAGCTATACATAACATCTTTCATCCACTTGCAAATCATTTCGTTAACCAAGGACGTCTACCCCTAGTTGAAATTAGAACTAAGTGATTCCTTGTGTAATTGTGTGACAGATGCCTCGTCGCTGTGAACTCATACCAGAACCAACTAACATGGAGATGATATGTCAGATTAATAAGCATAGGCCTCCCAAGTTTGAAGGTGGAGCTGACCCTATGGTATACGAGGAGTGGCTTCAGAGAATGGAAAATGTATTTGAGGTTATGGAGTGCCCTGAGAGGTTCAAGGTGCACCTAGCCGCTTACCAATTTGAAAAAGAAGCTGAATTCTGGTGGGGGGCAGTGAAACCTATGGTAGGTGAACCTGCGTTAACCTAGAACCAATTAAAAGCCTTAATGGATGCTCAATATTACGCGCGAGACGTAACAAGAGTTAAGGAACAGGAGTTTTTATACTTGAAATACAGATAAATGAGCGTAATGGAATACACAGTGAAGTTCAATGAGCTGAGCTGATTTGCACCAAATCAGGTGGCCACCAAAGAAATGAGGATGGACAACTTCAAACAAGGATTAAGAGGGGAAGTGAAACAAATAATGGCAGGATATATTTATGACAGTTTCCAAAAAATGTATCAGAAGGCCATGAAAATAGCCCGCATCATAAGCGAAACTGAGATTGAGGATAGAGAGAAGGATCAAGTAAAGGAGAAATTTGGCCCTAGATGATCCAATTCTCAGGGAAACATAAACTTCAGGAGGGTTAAACATGGGATGAAACAGGACAAAGGAAAGCAAGCTGCCCAAGGGAAACCGTGGAAAATATATGACCAGTGTCGACGACAACACCCTAGCCCATGCAGACGCCGTGCAAGCCCATGTTTTGGATGTGGTGGTATGGGTCACAAAGTTACAAATTTCCCAAAGACTACATGGAATAGTCGGGGTCACACCCAGAGATCCGGAACGAGAATCAAGCCAGCGGCACAATGAGATCGCCTAACCATTGGTACTCCCTCAGGGGACAATAGAAGCAACCAGAAGCCACAAATTGGCAGTCGGATGCTTAGCTAGAAGGAAAAGAGACTGGGGAAACTACTGACACGAGGTCAGGTATTCTCTTGTTAACCAACTTTGTGCCCCCATTATGTCATTCTAGTACAGCTCGCCCTTTTGTCATTCTTGATTTGGAAACGAACTTGTTAGTAAACCTCATGAGATGCATATGCAACATTACATAACCCTTTCCTTAGAAACTATCTGCTATACCGATCATACTTGAGAGATTGAGTTGTTTTAGCGCAATGGGAAAAACTCCCTGGTGATTTGGAACGAATAGAAATCCAAGGATGGGATGCTATTGTGAAAGCAGAATGAATAGTTAAGTGTAAAGTACGTTTAGGTTGTGAAAGGAATGCGGGGGAAAAATACCCCGTTAATTCCATTAAGTAAGCAATTTCGAGGAAGAAATTCTTTTAAAGGGGGAGAGCGTAATACCCATGTATTCCACTTTTTGTTAAGCTGGTGGTGACGCTCTTTTTACATTATAAAAACCATATTTTATTAACGATATGAGCTAAAATTGTTTTCCAAGTGCCTATGTGAGCGTTAATTTTATTAAAAAGGATGTTATTGTCACTGTTGTTATTATTATTATTATTATTATTATTAGTAGTAGTAGTAGTAGTAGTAGTTTTGAAAATCTTTCGATGATTTTTAATAAGCGTTATTAATGGTTATTAACCAATACTAAGTTGATTAGAAAACCGAATACGATTAGGCTGCCAACCTTCGAAGCAGCTCGATAATTATTAAATTGAGCCTAGACATGCTTGGGAATGAATAATTGATGAATGATCGGATTTTCAATTATTGAATTTAGAGTTTGGAATGCGAATTAGGATAGCGACATTGATTCCTGAACAACTTGGACCAAAATTAATGAAAGAGAGTAGGGAGGGGCAAACTTGTAAATTCGCGGGTGCCCTTCCTTCCTTCTCCACCTGCCGCGACCCACCCGACACTCTCTCTCCTTTCATTCTACTGCCCATCTTCTTCCTCCTCCTCTCCTCCTCCATTAATGACAATTCCAAGCTCAAGCCAGCAGATTTTCGCCCCACAACAACCGCAAATTCATTCCCTTCGACCTCCCCTGTGAGCTAGCTTCTGTTTGGTGTGAAATCTGGGTGAAGTCGAGCGAACCCACCACATTTTTTCGGTGGGTTTGGAGCACGAGTTCGGCATCCCAACACTTATAAAAGCCAACCATGCAATTCAGCGTTTATTTGTTTCTAAATCTTTATGATTGAAGGTAAAATTCGCTGTTTTCAAACGCCCAATTCAATCTCAATCAGTAAGCGAGTTTGGGTGCAATTTGGTCATGTTCGAGCATGGGTAAGCAAGTGCCGAAGAAGTGGAGTTATTTGAACTCCTAAAGTTGAGCCCAAAACCGTGAATCGAGCCTCTAACTTGGGTTCAAGGTGACGATTCCTTTCCTCCTAAATAACAACTAATTTCAATGACTTTAGCTAAATTAGTTAGCGCATGTTAATTGAGGTTAGAAATCATTTTGGGTAAACCTAGAATTGAAATTGAGGAAATTACGAACATAATGTTAATTGTGGGTTAATCGCATGTTGAAACTGCTGTTAGATTATTATTGGCTAGACAGTTTGGAAGTTCGCTGAGTTAATAATGATTAGATTATCGCCTTAGTGTTGTCACTTCATCAGTTCATTAGCCCTAAATCATGTTTCGAAGTTTAAAAATGCAAATCGGGCGAATTAAGGCATTAGTAAAGCATGTTGGTTTCGGTTTAGAAGCTATCGCTAAATCAATACAGTTGCCTTTAATTTATACATTGGGCTATTGATGAGAATGCTATGCTTATATATGATGGTTTTGGTGAATTGTTGGTTTGTTTATGACAATATTAAACCGAGTTGGAAGTTGGATGGCTCGAGGTGGAACTATTAAGTGATTTGAGGTTCTTGTGATCGGTGTTGTGTGAGGAGGGAGATAGGGTTGTGAATTGCTGCAATCGTGTGGATTGCAAGGCCATGTGCGGTTTAATGAGTTGTGATATGAAGCGTACAAATGTGCTATGTGTGAACTCCCTTTTCCCCGATATGCTACGTGAAGTTATATGATTACTTCTTAAAACTCTAGACGTCTTTAAAAGAAAACCTCATTTAGACGGTTTGTTTTACACGTTTGAAAATACTTTTATGTTTGTCAGTTGTTTATTCGCGTGCTAAGACATCTAAAGTGTAAAAAGGTCCTAGACCGTCGAACTGCTCAATTAGTGACTCGACTGAAAAGTTGATAGGTTTGGGAAGTTCAAAAGCAAATTAAAAGTGAGTTTGAAAAAGTTTTTAAGGCGTTGGTTTGGGTATGACCCCTCCTCGTGTTTAAAAGACTTTAAACGACTTGAAAAAGAGCACCTTAAGGTGCTAAATATGAAGCTTAGCTTATTTGCATGTTATTTGCTTACTTAAGTCCCTATTAAGTTTTGATTAAAGAGCTAGCAAGTCCATAATGACTTTAAGAAGCATTTGTGATGAAAATATAAAAAGAAACCTTAAATTGCCTTATAAAGGAGCCAAGTACTTTAAGTTTTTGAATAGTAGCAAGTTTGGGAACATTTTAAGCCTTTAGTTTATTTATACACCCATTTTGAGTTTAAAAAGGAATTGAAACGAGCTATAGAATGACAACTGAAGTTTTTATTACAAATCTAATTTGTGTTGCACGCTAACTAAGTATTTTAAGTTAAGTTTTGAATCATAATGACCTTGAAAGCGATCGAAGGTCTTAACTTGCTTGAGCACCTCTCTTTCAATTAAAAAGGAATTTTCAAACGAATCTAGCTTGCATTTATTGCTAACTAAGTATTTAAGTCTCAAATGGGTTTCGATTTCGAATAGAGTTTGAATTAAACATTAACTAAGCATGTTATGTCTCAAACGAGTTTCGACCTACGAGCTAGTAAACGTATTATGTTTATGAGAAGCTTTTAAGTTAAAAGTAAAGTCATTTTACAATTTAGCATACTTAATACATTTATACGAAGTTTATAAGTTGAAAACAAAGTCGTTTCATGATGTAATAACCCTATTACATTTTTATGTAGCTTCTAAGCTGAAAACGAAGTTGCTTTTTCAATTTAGTAAACGTAATACGTCTATACGAAGCTTCTATGTTGAAAACAAAATCGTTTTACGATTTAGCAACCTTATTACATTTATACGAAGCATTGAAGTTAGAAACTAAGTCGTTTAACGATTTAGTAAACATTTTACATTTATAAGAAGCTTTTAAGTTAGTTATGAAGTTGATTTACGTGTTAGTAAACTTATTACGATTATGAGAAGTTTTTAAGCTATTTATGAAGTCAATTCACAAGATGGCAGACTTATTCCGCTTATAAGAAGTTTTTAAGCCACAAACAAATGAATTATAAACATTTTGAAAGGTTATGGTCGTTTTGTTTAAAAGTAAGATTTCAGCAAAGTAAGCATCCAAAGAAGAGAAATGTAATGTGATTCTAAGGGCTAAGAAAGTGCTAGGCAAGTGGCCAGACCTTGGGGGTGGGAATTGGATGCAAAGATGCCGTGAGCTGTTTCCCCCTAAGGTAATATTGGGAGCTGGATGCAAAAATGGCATGAGCAGCTTCCGAGAGCTGGACTCAAGATATGATTATCCTGGTGTGAGCTGTTCCCTAATGTGTGAGGCATAAGAAAACCTTGAGGGGGACTAGACTCGGGATGTGATTATCCTGGTATGAGTTGTTGCCCCACAGAGGACAGTATCGAGGTTAGAGTTGCTCTGCTAAGACGTGTTTGAGCCAAAAGTTAAGTGCATATACCTCGGGGATAACGTAGATTAAGAGTGACGATCTCACTTAAGGGCGGTGTTGACCTCCCCTAGCCAGCACAATAAGATGTTTTTATGTTATAAGTAAGTTCCTGATAAAAAGAAGATTTGGTTTTTTGCCATTCTAAGCAGTTCAGAAAAGAAAAGAAGTTCTTTTAAAGGGATACGAGCCTCAAGAGGTTAAGTAAAGCATTTTTAAGAAAAGAAGAAAGCTTTCAAATGTACGTAACCTGCATATATGTTCTGAATGTGTTTTGAATATGGTTTAAATGAAATCGCAAATGAAGTATAGTTACATTCTAGTAATGCATCGTACATTCAAGATTTTTAATGTGCGTATTCAATGAAAGAATGTTTCTTGCTAAATCTTTCTTACTAGTTTAGATGTTTCGAGAACTTTTAGAAAGGATTATAAGCTTTAAAGGAGTTTGTGTGGATTATAAACCATTCTTGGTATTTATCGAGAGCCACTATGTTTTCAAAAGTAAGTTTGAAGGCCTTTATGTTCAATCCTTATTGCCTGCTTGTTTATGTGCCTGAATGCCTACTAGTAGGGAAGTCTGGTCGTTAAGGGCCTAGAATTGAGTTGAGTGGTTAGAATGAAGTTTTAATGGGGGTGATCTTTCTTCAAGGATTATGATTGCCTAATATGATAGTAAAGTGTGAATGCGTGATATGTGGCTATGATTAGTATTATTGCCTACAACTGTTTTGGGTTTTAAGGAGTAGGGGAATTCTTACTGAGCATGCGGTTGCTCATCCCTTTATTATTCCCCTTTTTCCCAGGTTCAATTTGAGCATATATAAGAGATACTTTGAAGTTGTTTTGATGCCGACCCCTCAGAAGTCTCTGCCAGCTTTGCAAGTGTTCGATCTGCCACGTTGTAAATTTTTAAGCTATCATTGTATGTGAAAGCATGTAGCCGGCTCTGTACCTGTATATATAGCTTTCTAACCCTTGTTTTAGCTGTCAGATAATTAGTGATCTAGGCGAGTGGCCCGAGGCAACGAACTTGGGTTATTTTAGCAAATATTACACCCTATCCTCAGTTTACAGGTACCCTTAGCTGAGTTAAGACCCTCAGATGTTGCTAAAACAGGGGAAACTCTTACAGTTTTGTTCCAAAATGACTATCTAAATGCTAATCCAAACCCTCGATCTTCAAGAGCCTTAAGGATTTCCTCCTAGGAAGTCCTGGTGGCGTGACTCTCCTTAGGTTGGAGGCGTGACTCTCCTTAGGTGGTAGTGTCATTTCAACCCAGGAATTTAAATACGAAGTCCTTAAGGCTGTTGAAGATCGAGGGCTTGGATTAGTATTTAGATAGTCTTTCTAGAAAAAACTGCAAGAATTTCCCCTGTTTTAGCAACATTTTTGTGTCTTAGCTCAACTAAGGGTACCTGTAAACTGGGTAATAGGTGTAACATATGCTAAAATAACCCCCGGTACACTGCCTCAGGCCACTCGCCTGGATTACTAATGATCAAACAACTAAAACAAGGGTTAGAATGCTACATGTACAAGTGCTGACTCGACTACTTGCTTTCACATACAACAATCAACTTAAAAGTTTACAAGGCAGGCATCAGATACTTTTCAAAGCTGGCAGAGACTTCTGAGGGGTTCGGCATCAAAACAACTTCAATGGACCTCTTATACTTGCTCAAGTTGAACCTAGGAAAAAGCTGATTAATAAAGGAATGAGCAACCACACGCTCTGTGAGAATTCCCCTACTCCTTGAAACCCAAAACAGTTACAGGTAATAATACTAATAATAGCCACATATCACGCATTCATACTTTACTATCATTTTAGGCAATCAAAATCCCAAAGGAAAGATCACCACCCTTAAAAACTTCATTCTAACCCCTCAACTCGTTTCTAGGCCCTAAACGGCCAAGCTTCCTTACTAAGAAATAGTTAGGCACATAATCAAGCAAGCAACAAGGATTGAGTTTGAAGCTTTCAAACATACTTTTCAAAATGAAGTGACTCTTTAAATATTCCAACATTGGTTTATAATTCATGCCAACTTCTTTAAGGCTCATAATTCTTTCTGAAAGTACTCAAAACAGCTAGACTGGTAAGAAAGACTTGGCGAGAAACATTCTTTCATCGAATATGCACATTGAAAAGCTCGAATATACAATGCATTATTAGAGTGTAACTATGCTCCATTTGAAAGTTCATTTAAACTATATTTGAACACATTCATAAAATATGTGCTGGTTACGTACATTTGAAAGCTTTCTTCTTTTCTTAAAAATGCTTTACTTGGCCTCTTGAGGATCGTATACCTTTAAAAGAACTTGCTTTCTTTTCTGAACTACTTAGAATGGCAAAAATCCAAATCTCCTTTTTATGAGGAACTTACTTATAACATAAAAATATCTTATTGTGCTGGATAGGGTAGGTCAACACCGCCCTTAAGTGAGATCGTCACTATTAATCTACGTTATCCCCGGGGTATACGTACTTAACTTTTGGCCAAAACACGTCTTAGCAGAGCAACTCTAACCTCGATACTGTCCGCTGTGGGGCAACAGCTCACACCAGGATAATCATATCCTGAGTCTAGTCCCCCTTAAGGTTTTCTTACGCATCACACATTAGGGAATAGCTCACACTAAGATAATCATATCTTGAGTCCAGCTCCCGGGAACAGCTTATGCCATCTTTGCGTCCAGCTCCAAACATTACCTTAGGGGGAAACAGCTCACGCCATCTTTGCGTCCAGTTCCCACCCTCAAGGTCTGGCCACTTGCCTAGCACTTTCTTAACCCTTAGAATCGCATTACATTGCTGTTCTTCAGATGCTTATTTTGCTGAAATCTTACTTTTAAAAAAAATCACCATAACCTTTCGAAATGTTTGTAGTTCATTCGTTTTTGGCTTAAAAATTTCTTATAAGGGGAACAAGTTTACTAACTCATAAATCGACTTCGTAAATAACTTAAAAGCTTCTCATAATCATAATAAGTTTGCTAACATGTAAATCAACTTTGTAAATAACCTAAAAGCTTCTTATAAACATAAACTGTTCACTAAATCGTACAACGACTTCGTTTTCAACTTAAAAGCTTCGTATAAACGTAATAAGGTTGCTAAATCGTAAAACGACTTCGTTTTTAACTTAAAAGCTTCGTATAAATGTAATAAGTTTGCTAATTCATGAAAAGGAGCCCATGTAGAACTCAAAATACTTAGTTAGTGTTTAACTCAAATTAGATTTGTATTAAAAATTTCAGTTGCCATTCCATAACTCCTTTTAATTCGTTTTAAAACTCAAGAAGGAGGAATAAATAAGCTAAAGGTTTAAAACGTTCTCGAACTTGCTATTATCCAAAAACCTAAAGTTCTTCACTCATTTATAAGGCAAATAAGGTTCCTTTGTAAATTGTCAATGTAAATGTTTCTTAAAAACATAATGGATTTACTAACTCTCAACCCGAAACCCAATGGAAACTTAAATAAGCAATTAGTATACAAATAAGCTAAATTTCATAATTAGCACCTTAAGATGCCCTTTTCAAGTCGTTTAAATCCTTATAAACTTAAGGAGAAGTTACAAATCAAGGCCTTAAACATGTTCAAATTCACTTTTAGTTCACTTTTAAACTTCCTAAACCTATCGACTATTCAGTCGAGTTACTAACTGAGTAGTTCGACGATTTAGGATTTCTTATAGGCTACAATCATGTTCATAAACTACCAGGCAATTGGTAAGTACTTAAAAACATTCGAAATCATGAAAACATGCATTTAACAATCCTTCTTAAACATGTCTGAATTTCGAAAATTATTCACTTAATGTCACGTACCACATTAAGGGAAAAAGGGGGTTCACAACTAGCACATTTGTGCACTTCAAAGCACAATTCAGCAGAATTGACTCAATAAGCCACACATGGCCTCACAATCCACACGATTGCGATAATCACAACCCAGGCCCTTAATAGTTCCACCTCGAGTCATCCAACTACCAACTCGATTCAATAGTATCGTAAATAAACCAATAATTCATAAAACCATCATATATAAGCATAGCATTCTCATCAATAGCCCAATATAGAAATTAAACGCAGCTGTACTGATTTAACGATAGCTTCTAAACTTAAACCAACATGCTTTACTAATGTCTTAATTTGCCCGATTAACATCTTTAAACTTCAAAACATGATACAAGGCTAATAAACTGATGAACCGACAACGCTAATACGTTAATCAAATTATCAACAATTTAGCGAACCTCTAAACTGTCTAACCATTAATAATCCAACAGCTGCTGCGCATGCAATTAACCCACAATTAACATCACATTCGTAATTTCCTCGGCTTCAATTCTAAGTTCACCCAAACTGACTCCTAACCTCAAATCAACATCCGATAACTAAATTTAGTTAAATTCATTAAAAATACCAGTAATTTAGTAGGAAAGAAACCCTCACCTTGAACCTAAGTTAGAGGCTTGATTCACGGTTGTGGGCTCGACTTTAGGGGCTCAAATAACTCCACTTCTTCGGCACTTGCTTACCCATGCTCGGACACGATCAAATCACACTCAAACTTCCAAAAACGCGAACCCTAAATCAAACCCAAACTCATTTATAGATTGAGATTGAATTAGGTGTTTGAAAACAGTGAATTTTACCTTCAATTATAGAGATTTCGGCACTTGCTTGCCAACGCTCGAGCACAACCAAATCGCTGGCATTACAAGGGTATGACCAAGCTGTACTTGGAATTTCGTTTATACTGCACTTAGATTCTTATTCACATGATGTGCATGAAAATCTTTCTTTTCTTTTTCTGAAAACACTTTACTTAGCCTCTTCAAACTCATATTCTTCATAGAATCTCTTTCATATTGGTCTTATAATGACCCTTAAAAAACTTCCTTTCTGAAATACTTAAAAAGGCGAAATGCCGACTGCTTTTCTTACTTATTAACAAACTACTCTGGGTATAAGATCATCATAAAGTGCTGGTTGGAGGAGATCTATACTCAAACCCAGTGAGATTAACTCACACTAAGCTCTTACTCCCGGGATGGCATTAACTTTTGGACCTTAACCCTCGTCAGGGTCTCTAGGGATTACTCCCTAGGCTATGGATTCTCCCGTTTAAGCAGGTTCACCGCCATCTATTGTCTCTAAGCACTTATCTTAGCCATTTAAACCGGTCATAACGACTAATAAGTTTGCTGCCTCTCACAGTGAAATCCTTTATCATACAACTCACGCCTTTATGTAACTCTTTAGGGATTCCCTGTTCAAGCGAGTTCACTGCCAAAACTGTATTCATTTAGTTAAAATAGGCCATCATGCACTAATAATTATGGCTACTATCATTTCAAAACATGAAATCCTTCTTTTTCAAAACTCACCCTTACGCAAGTAATCAAACTTAATGACATAGAAAGGGTAGGGGTGCACATGTACACATTCAAACACTGCATACTTCAACTTAGCAACATGAGCTACAGATGGTCTCGTAATCCACACGATTGCAGCAATCATAACCCAGACTCCCTCCTCGCATAGCAACCGACTACAGGACCTCGAACTACTAATAGTTCTACCTCAAACTGTCTAACTACCATCTTGGCTTCAATTTCACAATTTAGTGTTCTAATCATTATGATATAGTGAAAAGCGATATGTAAACTTACGTAACTTACCAACGCTTAACTTGCCGAACAAACAAACAACAATTAGCAGTGTGCTGCAACCAATAGTTATAACCATACATACACACACACACACACACATATATATATATATACATATATACATATATATATATATATATATATATATATATATATATATATATATATAATATATATATATATATATATATATATATATATATATATATATATATATATAGACATGCATACGACATTAACTTGAAACGAACGCTTAGTAAGCTGAATCTAACTAGCAAAGCATGAAACATGATTACATTCATGTATTGCAGTTAAGGGGCAAACATGCTCATTTCGTCATTCGAATGTTGTTTCCAAAGGTACTTCACAAGCATAATTCAACTAAATAGGCAAGTAACGATTTGAGGTGTTCATTCATTGTTTCGAAGTTACATTTCAAGCCTAATTAAGCCATTTAAGTATAATACGATTCAAGGCATTCATTTATTACATCGAAGTTACTATTCAAGTCTAATAAAGCCACTTAGCATAATACGATTCAAGACATTTGTTTATTACATCAAAGTCACTATTCAAGTCTAATTAAGTCACTTAAGCATAATACGATTCAAAATGTTCGTTTATTACATCGAAGTCACTATTTAAGTCTGCCCTTCTGGTGGGCCGCTTAGAATGCGGTCATGTTTTGGCATGCTATGGAGGTGCATAGCTGAAGACTACATCATGAGATCAATCAAAGGGAATGGGCAGTAAGATTCATAAGAAAGATGCCTGTGGAAGGGAGATGGAGGGAAATAACCATTATCTTACGGCATTTGACCCAATACCGAGAGGAATGTGCCCTTTTCTCCTATCGGGGTTTAATAGAATTCCTACTATGGGCGGAGAGATATGTAGACCACTTGGGACTTACTTCGCGCTGGAGAAACGCCGCAGCCGTCCAAATTGTTCAGACACATCTCATCCAGCCTGCGGTAAACCAACGCCTCCCCACTGCTGTGGCTCAGAGGAGTCAACTAGAAAATCACGAAATGAAACGCCTCTTCGTTGAAAGGCCTCCAGCAGAGCGCTATAAGCGAGTTGCCATAATGTGGATACGCTAGATGAATTCTTCTGGAATATATTACCCCCCAGGATGGCAAACCACCATGCTCAGAATAGGAGAGCTGGTAGATGAAATACCCCGTGCAAAATATACTCCCACTGTGGTATTGTATGAGCTACTAGCCCCTAATAATAATCAATCTGAGAACCCAACTGAATCCATGTATGACAACTTTTCTAGAGATGACGCCTCAGATGACGAATAAAGTAAACTAGCATGAACTAAGTTCATAAATGTTATGTTGTATGAGAATAAACCAGATGTGAGCTTTTAAGTTGTTTCCTTTAGATATGAAGCATTAGCGTGATGAAGAGTATTCAGCAACCTTATGTTCCACTACTACTATCCAAATGAAATAAATATGAATGGATATCTTCCAAGTGTTATGTGCACACTAGTTTGTGTAAACATACACATGTATTTACTTTGAATAACAGGTGATATGCGCGTACGACTATATTAAGGTTGAACTGAACTAAACTTGAGGCTATACATAATAACTCTTACCATTTGCAAATCATTGCATTAGCCAAGGAGGGAAATTGGCCTTGGAGAATCCAATTCCCAAGGAAGCAGAAACTTCAGAACGTTTAAATCTAGGATAAAACAGGATAAGAGAAAACAAGTCGTCCAATGAAAACCAACGATAATGTGTGGCCAGTGTGGACGTCAGCACCCTGGCCCATGCAGAACCTTTATGGGCTCATGTTTTGAATGTGGTGATATGGGTCACAAAGCTGCTAATTGCCCAAGGGCCACGTAGAATAATTAGGGTAATATTCAAAGATATGGAATGAGAATCAACCTAATGGCACAACAAGGTTGCCCTCTAGCTGGTGGTTCTCCAGGAAACAATAGAGACCGTAAGAAACCTCAAGCGGGAGGTTTTCGAGTCGTTTAAATTCTTTTAAACACAAGGAAAAGTTATAAACAAACCAATACTTTAAACATTTTTAAATTCACTTTTAATTCACTTTTAAACTTCCTAAACCTATCGACTATTCAGTCGAGTCATAAACTGAATAGTTCGACGACTTAGGACCCCTTTACACCTTAGACGTCCTAACAAGCGAATAAAAAACTGACATACATAAAAGTATTTTCAAATGTGTAAAACAAACTTTCTAAATGACCTTTTCTTTTTAAAGACGACTAAAGTTTCAAGAATTAATCACATAACGTCACATAGCATATCGAGGGAGAAGGGTTCACACATAGCACATTCATACACTTCATATCACAACTCATTAAGCCACACATGGCCTTGCAATCCACACTATTGCGGCAATTCACAACCCTATCTCCCTTCTCACACAGCACCGACCACAAGAACCTCAAACCACTTAATAGTTCCACCTCGAGCCATCAAACTTCCAACTCAGTTTAATATTGTCATAAATAAACCAATAATTCACAAAACCATCATATATAAGTATAGCATTCTCATCAATAGCCCAATATATAAATTAAATGCAACTGTACTGATTTAGCGATAGCTTCTAAACCGAAACCAACATGCTTTACTAATGCCTTAATTCACCCGATTAGCATTTTTAAACTTCGAAACGTGATTTAGGGCTAATAAACTGATGAAGTGTCAACACTAAGGTGATAATGTAATTATTATTAACTCAGCGAACTTCCAAACTGTCTAGCCATTAATAATCTAACAGCAGTTTCAACATGCGATTTTCAATTAACATTATGTTCATAATTTCCTCAATTTCAATTCTAGGTTTACCTAAACTGATTCTAACCTCAATTAACATGCGCTAACTAATTTAGTTAAATTCATTGAAAATAGTAGTAATTTAGGAGAAAAGGAACCCTTACCTTGAACTCAAGCTAGAGGTTCGATTCACGGCTGTAGCTTGACTTTAGGGGCTTGAACAACTCTAATCCTTTACCTCTTGCTTGCCCATGCTCGAACAGGACCCAAATCACGTGCAAATTCCCAAAATTAGAACCCTAAAACAGACCCAAACTCACTCACTGATTTGAGGTTGAATTGAGGTTTGAAAGCAACGATTTCTACTCTAATTTATAGGAAATTGAAGCAACTAAGGGTGGAATTGTATGGCCTTACCTGGGTATGCATTCGAGCTTCAATTTGGCACCTAAAACCCTCCATAAACATGGAAAGGAGCTTTGAATTTCGACCCAAATTCGTTCCAAACTTAGCCAGCTGGTAGGGGTGGTCGAATGGGGGAATTTTGTAGCAAAAAGTGGTAAAGTTTCTCTGGGTTTGGAAGCTTGGGTGGCGCGCAAATGGTGGAGAAGAGGAGGAAGAAGATGAAGCAGAGAGGAGAGAGAGAGGCCATCAGGGGGGTTCACAGGCAGCCAAGGAGAAAAGGGGGTGTGTCATGCAAAATGTCCAAAATGCCCTTTCCTCTCTTTATTTATTTATTTTTGGTCCCAAGCCAGTTCATATTCGATACCGCTAGTCTAATTCGCAACCCGAATTCTAAACCCAAATCGATAATATAATATTTCATCGATTACTCATTCCCAAATACAATCAAGTTCGATTTAATAAACATCGAAGTACTCCTAAGGTTGACAACTTAATCATATTCAGGTTCCTAATCGATTTAGTACTCGTTAATAACTGTTAATAACGCTTATTAAAAATATCGAAAAATTTTCAAAACTAATAATAATATTATTAATAATAATAACAGTGACAATCACATCCTTTTTAATGAAATTAACATTCACATAGGCACTTAGAAAATAATTTTAGCCCATATTGCTAATAAAATACGGTTTTTATAGTGTAAAAAACAGCGTCACCACTAGCTTAATGAAAAGTAGGATATACGGGTATTACACTCTTCCCCCCCTTAAAAGAATTTCATCCTCAAAATTGCTTACTTGATGGAATTAACGGGGCGTATTTCTCCCACGTCCCTTTCACAATCCAAAGTTACTTTGAACACTCCTTCATTGGGTTTCTAGTCTCATCTAGTTAGTGGGCTTTTCCCTTGAATCATAACAACACAATCTCTATAGGTGAATCGACATGATGATTAGTTCTTAAACGGTAGACATAAGGAGTTGGGTATCCATCCCGTCAGGCTTACTGGCTGGCTTCTTTGCAATTCCCGGGTATTACACTACTAACTAATATAACGCCCCCAACCTAAGGAGAGTCACACCACCAGGACTTCCTAAAAAGAAATTCTTAAGGCCCTTGAAGATCGAGGGTTTGGATTAGCATTTAGATAGTCATTTTGGAACAAAACTGCAAGAGTTTCCCTTGTTTTAGCAACATCTGAGGGTCTTAGCTCAGCTAAAGGTACCTGTAAACTGGGGATAGGGTGTAACATTTGCTAAAATAACCTAAGTTCACTGCCTTGGGCCACTCACTCGGATCACTAACGATCTAACAACTAAAACAAGGGTTAGAAAGCTACATATACAGGTACAGAGCCGGCTACATGCTTTCAAATACAGCGATAACTTAAAAATTTACATAGTGGTAGATCGAACACTTGCAAAGATGGCAGAGACTTCTAAGGGATCAGCATCAAAACAACTTCAAAGTATCTCTTATACCTATTTAAATTGAACCAGGTAAAAAGGGGAATAATAAAAGGATGAGCAACCACATGCTCAGTGAGAATTTCTCTACTTCTTAAAACCCAAAACAGTTGCAGGCAATAATACTAACAATAGCCACATATCACGCATTCATACTTTACTATCATATTAGGCAATCATAATCCCCAAGGAAAGATCGCCCCCATTAAAACTTCATTCTAACCACTCAACTCAATTCTTGGCCCTCAAAGACCAGACTTCCCCACTAGCAGGCATTCAGGCATATAAACAAGTAGGCAACAAGGATTGAATATAAAGGCCTTCAAACTCACTTTTGAAAACATAGTAACTCTCGATAAATAGGAAGAATGGCTTATAATGCACACAAACTCCTTTAAAGCTTATACTCCTTTCTAAAAGTTCTTGAAACATCTAAACTAGTAAGAAAGATTTGGCAAGAAACATTCTTTCATCGAATATGCACATTGAAAAGCTTGAATGTACGATGCATTACTAGAATGTAACCATACTTCATTTGCAATTTCATTTAAACCATATTCGGAACACATTCATAGAATATATGCAGGTTACGTACATTTGAAAGCTTTCTTCTTTTCTCAAAAATGCTTTACTTGGCCTCTTGAGGCTCGTATCCCTTTAAAAGAACTTCTTTTCTTTTCTGAACTGTTTAGAATGGCAAAAAGCCAAATATCCTTTTTATTAGGAACTTACTTATAACATAAAACATCTTATTGTGCTAGCTAGGTGAGGTCAACACCGCCCTTAAGTGAGATCGTCACTCTTAATCTACATTATCCCCGGGGTATACGTACTTAACTTTTGGCCAAAACGCGTCTTAGTAGAGCAACTCTAACCTCGATACTGTCCTCTATAGGGCAATAGCTCACACCAGGATAATCATATCCCGAGTCCAGTCCCCCGTAAGGTTTTCTTCTGTGTCACACATTAGGGAACAGCTCACACCAAGATAATCATATCATGAGTCCAGCTCTTGGGAACAGCTCACGCCATCTTTGCATCTATCTCCTAACATTACCTTAGGAGGAAACAGCTCACGCCATTTTTGCATCTAGTTCCCACCCTCAAGGTTTGGCCGCATGCCTAGCACTTTCTTAGCCCTTAGAATCGCATTACATTTCCCTTTTCCAGATGCTTACTTTGCTGAAATCTTACTTTTAAACAAAACGACCATAACCTTTCGAAATGTTTATAGTTCATTCGTTTTCGGCTTAAAAACTTCTTATAAGCGGAATAAGTTTACGATCTCGTAAATTGACTTCATAAATAGCTTAAAAGCTTCTCATAATAGTAGTAAGTTTGCTAAATCGTAAATTTACTTCGTATATAATTTGAAAGCTTCTTATAAACGTAAAATATTTACTAAATCGTAAAATGACTCAATTTCTAACTTAAATGCTTCGTATAAATGTAATAGGGTTGCTAAATCGTAAAACGATTTCATTTTCAAGTTAGAAGCTTCTTATAGACGTATTAAGTCTACTAAATCGTAAAACGACTTCGTTTTCAACTTAGAAGCTACATATAAATGTAGTAGGGTTGCTAAATGGTAAAACGACTTCGTTTTCAACTTATAAACTTTGTATAAACGTATTAAGTATGCTAAATAGTACAACGACTTTAATTTTCATTTAAAAGTTTCTTATAAACGTAATACGTTTACTAACTCGTAGATCGAAGCTCGTTTGATACATAACGTGCTTAGTTAATGTTTAATTCAAACTCAGTTCGAAATCGAAACCCATTTGAGACTTAAATACTTAGTTAGCAATAAATGCAAGCTAGATTCATTTAAAAATTCCTTTTTAACAGAAAGAGAGGTGCTCAAGCAAATTAAGACCTTAGATCGCTTTCAAGCTCATTATGATTCAAAACTTAACTCAAAATACTTAGTTAGCATGTAACTCAAATTAGATTCTTAATAAAAGCTTTAGTTGTCAATCTATAGCTCGTTTCAATTCCTTTTAAAACTCAAGATGGGTGTATAAATAAACTAAAGGCTTAAAATGTTCCCAAACTTGCTACCATTCAAAAACTTAAAGTACTTGGCTCGTTTATAAGGCAATTTAAGATTTCTTTTTATATTTTCATCACAAGTGCATCTAAAAGTCATTATGGACTTACTAGCTCTTTAATTGAAACTCAATGGGGACTTAAGTAAGCAAGTAACATGCAAATAAGCTAAGTTTCATATTTAGCACCTTAAGGTGCTCTTTTCTAGGTCGTTTAAATTCTTTTAAGCACGAGGAGGGGTCATAACCAAGCCAATGCCTTAAAAACTTTTTTGAACTCACTTTTAGTTTGCTTTTGAACTTCCTAAACCTATCAACTATTCAATCGAGTCACTAACTAAGTAGTTGGACGGTTTAGGTCATTTTTACACTTTAGACATCCTAACGCACGAATAAACAACTGATAAACATAAAAGTATTTTCAAATGTGTAAAACAAACTTTCTAAATGACCTTTTCTTTTTAAAGACGTCTACAGTTTCAAAAATTAATCACATAACGTCACGTAGCATATCGGGGGAAAAGGGGGTTCACACATAGCACATTCATACACTTCATATCACAACTTATTAAGCTACACATGGCCTCGCAATCCACATGATTGTGGCGATTCACAACCCTGTCTCCCTCCTCACATGGCATTGACCATAAGAACCTCAAACCACTCAATAGTTCCACCTCAAGCCATCCAACTTCTAACTCGGTTTAATATTATCATAAACAAACCAATAATTCACAAAACCATCATATATAAGCATAGCATTCTCATCAATAGCCCAATATATAAATTAAAAGCAAGTGTATTGATTTAGCGATAGCTTCTAAACCGAAACCAACATGCTTTACTAATGCCCTAAGTCACCCGATTAGCATTTTTAAACTTCGAAACATGATTCAGGGCTAATAAACTGATGAAGTCACAAAACTAAGGTGATAATCTAATTATTGTTTCTCAACAAACTTCTAAGTTGTGTAGCCATCAATAATCTAGCAGCAGTTTCAACATGCGATTAGCCCATAATTAACATCATGTTCGTAATTTCCTCAATTTCAATTTTAGGTTTACCCAAACTGATTTCTAACCTCAATTAATATGCGCTAACTAATTTAGTTAAAATCATTGGAACTAGTAGTAATTTAGGAGGAAAGGAACCCTCGCCTTGAACCCAAGTTAGAGGCTATATTCACGGTTGTGGGCTCGACTTTAGGGGCTCAAATAACTTCACTTCTTCGGCACTTGGTTACCCACACTTGAACATAACCAAATTGCGTCCAAATTTCCAAAAACTCGAACCCTAAAACAAACCCAAACTCACTTATTGATTGAGATTGAATTAGGTGTTTGAAAATAGCGAATTTTACCTTCAATTATAGAGATTTCGAAACAAATAAACGCTGAATTGTATGGCTGGCTTTTACAAGTGCTGGGACGCCGAATTCGTGCCCGAAACCCACCAAAAAGATGTGGTGGGTTCGCTCGATTTCACCCAGATTTTGCACCAAACAGAAGCTAGCTCGTGGGGGAGGCCGAAGGGGATGAATTTGCGGTTCTTATAGGGCGAAAATCTGCTGGCTTGAGCTTGGAAATGTCGTTAATGGCGGAGGAGAGAAGGAGGAAGAAGACGGGCAGCAGAGTGAGAGGAGAGAGAGTGTCGAGGGGGTCACGGCAGGTGGAGAAAGAAGGAAGGGCACGCGCGAATTTAGAAGTTTGCCCCTCCCTACTCTCTTTCATTAATTTTGGTCCAAGCTGTTCAGGAATCGATGTCGCTAGCCTAATTTGTATCCCAAACTCTAAATTCAATAATCGATAACCCAATCATTCATCGATTTTTCATTCCTAAGCATGTCTAGGCTCGATTTAATAATTATCGAGCTGCTTCTAAGGTCGACAGCCTAATCGTATTCAGGATTCTAATCAACTTAGTATTCGTTAATAACCGTTAATAACGCTTATTAAAAATTATCGAAAGATTTTCAAAACTAATAATAATATGAATAATAATAATAACAGTGGTTTTTATAACGTAAAAAGAGCGTCACCACTAGCTTAATGAAAAGTGGAATACATAGGTATTACACTCTCCCCCCTTAAAAGAATTTCGTCCTCAAAATCGCTTACTTGATGGAATTAACGGGGTGTATTTCTCCCGCATTCCTTTCACAACCCAAAGTTACTTTATGCTTAGCCATACATTCTGCTTTCATAGGCCCCTCTCTGTTTTTTTCCCCCCTCTTTCATTCGTTTCGTGCCCTTCCTTCTTTTTTTTTCCCATTCAATCATGTGCCTTCAATTTATAAAGATGGAGATAGTTATTAAGCTTACCGCCCACATTGTAGTAAAGGGGGGGAGAGTGGGAAATCATGGGGGTGCGGGCTAACTTCCACCAGAAACTGTTCTTTTCTTAAGGAAAATTACTAAGAAGTGTTGCTTTCATTTTTTTAATTACCCAAGAGCACTCTTTTTACATTAGGTGGTAGTGTAATACCCGCGTTCTTTATTTTACGTTAAGCTGACGGTCTTACTTTTTACGTTATAAAATCGTATTTTTATTAACTATATGAGTTAAATTATTATCGATGTGCTTATGTGAACGATAATTTTATTAAAAAGAATATGTTGTCGCTATTTATATTATTATTATTATTCTTAATTATTTACAAACTTTTTGAGTTGATGCCAACTCAAGCCTTCAAAATCATTTTCGATTTATTTATTCGTTTCTCAAATCTAGTTAGAACGCCAATTTTAGAATGTTTCAACCCGAACCTAGATTGGGCATTAACGAATTTGAGATTGGGAATTTAGCTGCGTAGCAATTGGAAAAAAAAAAGTGGAACAAAAGGGGGCCAAGCCCCTTTTCTCTTTCACGGGCAAACGTATAAGGGGGGGCTTTCTACTACCCAGCCCCGCGACCCCAAACGAAAAAGAGAAGAGGGAGTGAAGGTGAGATCGAGAAGAGAGAGGGGGCAACGGGCGTCGCTGCCATGCCAGTGGCTCGCCGTTGTCGATGCATGGCCGCCGTCCCGATCCCATCGCTCAACTTGCTCCATCGCCCTAACTCGATCTCTCTCCCTCTCCCCCCTCTCCGTCGTGGTGTTGACGAAGGCCAGCACGAAAGTGCGCTAACTGCCGGCCAGTCGCCGGCGTGGCAGCGGCGCCCATCACCCCTCTCTCTCTTCTCGATCTCACCTTCACTCCCTCTTCTCTCTCTTTGTTTGGGGTCGTGGGGCTGGGCAGTAGAAAGCCCCCCTTTTGCGTTTGCCTATGAAAGAGAAAAGGGGCTTGGCCCCCTTTTGTTCTACTTTTTTCTTTCAATTGCTACGCAGCTAAATTCCCGATCCCAAATTCGTCAATGCTCAGTCTAGGTTCGGGTTAAAACGTTCTAAAACCGGCATTGTAACCAGACTCGAGGAACAACTGAATAAATTGAAAACGATTTTGAAGTCTTGAGTTAGCATCAACTCAAAAATTTTGTAAATAATTAACGATATAATAATAATGTAAATAGCGACAACATATTCTTTTTAATAAAATTATTGTTCATATAAGAACAACGATAATAATTTAACTCATATATTTAATAAAAACACGATTTTATAACGTAAAAGGTGAGACTGTCAGCTTAAAGTAAAATAAAGAACACGGGTCTTACATTCTTTTTCCCTTAAAAGAATTTCATCCTCGAAATTCTAAAACTAAGTTCAGTCATTCATACAACGTACGCACACAACTAGGACCTACGCGGTGGGTTTCAAAAAGGTTTCATTTTGCAAACACTACTTCTTTTAAATCGAAAGAAAATGGCTTATGGTATCCAGTCTCCTCCTCGCCAATCCTCTTCAAGCGTCTACTCACTCTATTTAGGCACCGAGGGCAAATCGTATTAAAGAGGGGCAAATGAGTTCGCATGGAAACCATATTGAGTTTGTTTTAAAAAATGAACATAGGTTTTCGATTATCTAGACTCAGTTCGCATGGCTAGCAACAACTCTATGCATTTGCACTTATAAGTAGGCATCTAAAGGCATGACAATCGGGACAATGACATCTCAAGGTTATATGCTAGTAGTCTCATTCTAAAACATGAATTTAGTCACTTTTGGGATCACGATGATTATCATGGAGACTCCTACAACACATTGAGAATAATAAGAGCGTCATATAGCACCACATAGCTTTACTCGAGTATAATGGCATTGCATAGCATCAACATTTCAGCGTTCTCAGGTTTACGAATTAGAAGCAACATTTAATCTACTAATATACATTTAGCAATCAATTATATAAAATGAAAGCATATGTGACTAGCATTTCTATGTTTTTACATCAATCACGAAGTACTTTTAAACATTTCATTCATGGCAACTTAGACGGGGCATGCTAAAGATGTATGAAAGGGTTACCTTAATCAGGTCTGTTCAAAAACATGAAGATATTAGGTCAATGTAAGGTTAAATCATTTATTCGAAGGTTACCACGTCACACTAAGATAGCAGAGATATTAATTGCGCCATATTGGCAATAAAAGAACTTGAAGTAGCATTCGAATTCATATTGACATCATATAGGGTTGACAACAGAGCACTGAAAATCTGGAATCACGATTAACATGAACTAGCATAATCATGTCGATAAAAACAACTTGGAGAAGGAAATACTGAGGCAGGAATGTAAGTCGATGATTTCGGTGGTAGGGAGGCTTTCCCTAGGGTTCTTACTTGGGGCTGATCGTCCCTGAAGTCATAGATTCATACAAATGAATGGTTATACTCCTAGATGAGCCCTGGGTCTATGGCTTATGGGCCTACATGCTTCTGCTGCTTTACTCTGATCAAACATATAAAGGCAAGAATGTGTAAATGCAGGTTTCTAAGGTCATCTCATCATGCTTTGATATGTGTGTATGCAGTTATTCAGCTATTATGTGGAATCATAGAATTCACGGAATGTAAGCAACAAGTCAGAGGTCATGCCATGTTATGAATTACCAAACTTAGATAATCTGAATAATTAAGTCACATACCAATCCGACTAAGTCAAGCTCATTCACTAGCACAAAATCGAAGCATTTCAATACTGAGTTACTCAACCAGGAGGTTTTAATTTCATAGCAAGGCAATAGAGACATTACACAGTATCACTTGGCATCATAAGAAATTCCTAAGACATGCAGACTCATGGGGTCGTCATATAGAAAGAACACTTAGAATTGTATATACGTGTATAATCCCCCTTTACAACCTGTGGTCAATGGCTTGCCCTAAGCACTGTCCAATTTAGGAAGGATTGGTGTCCAACTGCTAGGGTTGTTTGTGTATGGTTGACATTACTGGCCTTACAGGTACATGTTGAGGTCTTATGAGGTCACTACAAAAAATAATGTATATGCCCACACTTATCTGGCTACACTAGAGGAAGTGTGGGAGGAAAAATCAGGAAATTTTCAGCTCTACACTTCATAAGTGTGAGAAATCCATAAATTTCCTTCTACATCTCAAAAGGCAAAAACATAAAAGAAAACCAAATTTACCGTTCCCTCACGTGCTGGGCACGTGCTACGCCGCCTCTCCCTCACTTATCTCCTCATGTCCCTCTCCTCTCCCTTGGCGAAAAGAAACCAGAAACCCCGACGCCTAGCTAGCCTTCGTCTTTTTCTCTCTCTTCGCCATCTCTCTATTTCTCTCGAACTCACTCCATGTCAACACCATCATCAACACCCCCATCACCACACCCTCATTCACTCCACTATCTTTATCAGCCAGCAATCGTCCACGCCATTCCACACCAAGGGCTGATTTCGAGCTGATTCGGGTATAAATCAAAGGCAACGGCGTTTGGGCGAGATAATTGGGAAATCTGGGTATTATTAGGTTTTCGTTTAAGTTTTTCAGGCTAAATATAGGGTTCCTTGTTAGTTTAATTTTAGTTATTAGATTTTTAGGGCTGAATTTAAAGTTTTGTTTTACAGATTTTAGGGTTCACTTTTCGGTATTTTGAGTCTAATTTCAAATTTTAGATCCATTCTCTAATCTTCAATTTCATATGATCGAATTTTTTTGCTTTGATTTGGAGTAGTTTTGATGAATTTCAGCTTGTATTAGACTGTTTTGGGTTATGGTTGTTCTCGACTAACTTCAAATTCCCCATCCCCTATTCAGCTTCTCTGTTGCTATGCTCTGATGCTTTGTTTCTTCTCTGTTTGTTTGCTGCATGATTTGGACTTGGTGTTGCTCTACTACTCGGTTGCTCAGTGTTTTTCTCTGTTTCTGGTTGTGCTCAAGAAACTAATCTGGGTTCTCAACTAGGCAGATGCCTTAACCTTTTCCCTTGCTCTTGTTTTTAGTTTGTTTCTTGTTTTGATGAATGTGGATAACAACTATGAATGGAGCTTGAAGCTGGGTTGAGCTGTGGAGCAAGGAAGCCCTAAGCTCTATTCACCCTTTCCCTGTTCTGGTTATTTCATTAAAATTAATGTCTATTATCTTTGTTTTGGTGTCTTTAGGAGCAGGATATGCATTCTAGCATTCTAGCATTTTTCATTAGATTGGACATAATGTTAGTGATAAGGTCAGACCCCGCGTTTTCGTTTCACATTAAATTTCCTTTTTACGTCTAAATTCGTATTTTTAGTAACTGTATGAGTTAAATTATTATCAATGTGCTTTTGAGAACTATAATTTCATTAAAGACAAGATTATTATTGCTATTATTGATTTCAAAATCAATTCGTGCCATTTATGCCTTTAAATGATATCGATAGTTTAATTTAGTCGATATTCGATTTATTTAGTCGTTTCCTGAAAACGGTTAGGTTTTCAACCTTAGAATGAGTTTCGAGGTTTATTAAATGGGACTCCGGCGTATTTGGGTTCCAATAATTGATGAAAGGTTATGTTATCGATTTGAGCTTAGAACAAGGCGTTCGGAATTGGACTAGCGATTTAGGTTGATTGAGTTATTATACCCCAAAAAAAGGGAAAAAGAAAAATCAAAAGGGGGGGCTCCTTCTCGGACGCACACACGCACGAAAGGGGAAGGGGGGTTGGTTCTCTGGCTTCTCACACCCCTGCCCCTGCCCACCGACGTAAGAGAGAGACGAGAGGAGAGAGAGTCGGAGAGGGAGAAGGCGGCCGGCGACGACGCTGGGGCCGCGGTGCACGGGCAGCCACGGCTGTGGACCGACGAAGCGAGAGAGAGGGAGCGAGCGAGATAAAGAGGGTGGGGGCTCGGTTCAATGGTTGAGGTTTCGAACCCTCAGGCCCACACTACCCCGACCGTCGCCGTCGACGGTGGAGCCACGCCGACGACCACCTCTGCGCGGTGGTTGAGTGAAAATCGGCCACGGTTTGGCCGAATTCTGCACGGGCGGGGCCGAAGCTCGAACAAAATTCACATGCAAGGTAAGTTTCGAACCTCTTCTGCTCTATAAATTGAATCCCTTGCTTTATCCCCTTCGAATTGTACCTGAATCTATCAAAAATTGCAAGTTAGGGTTTGTGGGTTTGGACTGGTTGCGTCACGCGCGAAGAGCAGGGAGTTGGTGTTCGATTTTTGGCCTCAATTCAAGCTAAATCGCATGCTTCTAGCGT
>JAKOGI010001434.1:130000-235781 GCA_029747015.1 Carnegiea gigantea | reverse complement strand
TATGTTTCTAAGCTGGTGGAAGCCATTGTCACCCCAACCAATGATTCCAAGGTTGTCATAAAGTTCCTCTGAAAAAATATTTTCAGAACATTTGGTACACCAAAAGCTCTTTTAAGTGACAATGGGACTCACTTTTGTAACAAACCACTCGAGTTACTTTCCAAGAAGTATGGGATTTTTCATGAAGTCGCTATACCCTATCCTCCTAAGACAAGTGGCCAAGTTAAGTTATCTAACCGAGAATTGAAGAGTATTTTGGACAAAACGGTGGATAGATCCTGAAAAGATTAGTCTTTGAAACTTGACGATGCTCTTTGGGCTTACCGAACCGCTTACAAGACTCTTTTGGGCACTATCCTATGCCGCTTAGTATTTGAAAAATCTTGTCATTTTCCAGTCGAGTAGGAACACAAAGCTTATTGGGCAACTAAGATGTTCAATTTTGATCTTAAGGTGGCCTGTGAGAAACGGGCTCTACAATTATGTGAACTTGCTGAGCTAAGGTTAGAGGCTGAGCTAAGGTTAGAGGCCTATGGAAGCCCCTGCATTTTTAAGGAAAGGGCCAAGAAATGGCATGATAAGCACATTTTGAAGAAGAGATTTAAGGAAAGTGAGATGATCCTTCCATTCAATTCTAAGTTGAAATTATTTCGGGGAAAGTTAAAATCTCGATCGTCAGGACCTTTTCAAGTCATCAAGATTCATGCTCATAGCGCAGTGGATGTAAGGAGCGAAGCCACTAGTACATTTAAAGTAAACAGACAACGGCTCAAGCCTTATCTTGTGGGTGACTCTATTAACAAAGTAGTCGTCCATATGCTTACCGATCTTAAGTGCATATAGAAGCATGGTCAAGCTCTTGACCGTAAAAAAGCGTTTTCTGGGAGGTAACCCAAGCCCCTTTTATAGCTTTGATTCTCTTTATAGGTAATTGTTCATAAAAAAAGGAGTGAAAATAAATTTAAAAAGGAGAGAGAAGAAAGAAGTACAAAAAAAGAGACGAAAGCACAAGAAAAAGGAAGGGAAAAAAAAAATTATGGGCACCGCGGTCCGTATTACCCAAATATGGCCTGTGGCATGCCCACCAGAAAAATTAAAAAACCGGCATTGAGTAGTCACCACGGTTCAACCGTGGTACCCCCTAGGGACTGTGATGAGTTGCTACAGGTCACGTTCAAGGATTTTGACCTCGGTGCCCCTTCACTTTGCCCCACAATCATCTTTAACCTCGACACTCTCTCTCTATCTCTCTCTTTTTCTCTCTAAGCCCACCATTGTTAAAATTTTATTGTCAGGCTAATTTCTTCCCATTTTCACTCCATTTTCATTCAAAATCTTCCCTTTTCTCTTACTCTTTCACTTTCTCTAATGAATTTCATCTCTTTCTACCATTTTTTTCTCCAAGTTCATCTCACCCTTACCAATCCTCCATAGCCATCTTTTCTGCTTTCTAATTCTTCCTTATTTTTCACTTAAACCCTTCATTTTTCTTTCCCACATCTTATTTTTCAGTTTTAGCTTCATTTTTCTTGCTTTTTGTAACAGTGGCACCCACTAAGAGACAAAGGAGCATCGAGGAGGCAAAACATCTAGCCAAGCACCATCCCGACCCCAACGGACCTCCTGAATTCCAGTGCCCCACGCATCTGAGGTAACATTCCTCATCCTCTTGGTTTAACTAATCTCGAACATGTTTGTAATAGTCCAACCCTATATTATATTTATTCTTTTCATTAATCTATGTGATTAATTTCGTCGCATTTAAATCATTGTTTCCTTTGTTATTTCAAGTGGGAAATCCAATGGGCCTCACCTTGCAATTCGAGTTTTGTTTTGTAAAATCATCGAAATTAGACCTTGATATTTATGAATTAAGTGATTTAATTATCTTTAGGTCAATCGCAAACTTTAAAAAAAAAAAAAAAAAAAAAAATTCACAAACGCACTCGGTTTCAGTTCTTTCTCAAAACCGAGCCTATTTAGGGCCGTTTGCGATGCAACAAGTCTTGAACCTCATTTGTTTAGCTAATCTCACTTAATTAAGCCTTAATCAAGCATGCTTTTCTTGACTTTTCTCTTTCAATTTTCAGCCAAGTAAATTGAAATATAAATTGTAAACTTTTTCATTTTGGTTCATTTTTAACCAAGCCTTTTTGTGAGCTTCTCTCTCTTCCCTCTCCTCCTTCTCTCTACACGGCCACAGCAGAAAACCAGCACCATTTCAGCCACCTTCAACCACCAAAAAACCCACCAAACATCCCTTTCACTTTCATAGACATCAAGCATCATTTCTAGCAACTTTCTCAAGCACAAAGTAAGTGTTCTTTTGACCCCTATGTTGATTTGTGTTTTGATTCTTGATCTTGTTGATTTTTAGTTCTTCTTATGGTTGTTTTAGTGATGGATCATGCTGTTTTTGAGGTCTTAAGAACCTTCTTGTTGATGGATTAAGGTAGAGATGAAGGTAGGGTTAGGGTTTCATCTTGTTCATGCAAGTTACTTGTTCAAGTGAGGTTTATTGCTTGTTTTATCCTTGTTTTGGCTTATGTTTTAATATTGAAGTTTGTTGTGGTGTTTATGGTGTTTGGGAAAAGATGGAAGTGAGTTCAAGTTAACCCAAAGCTAGGGTTTTGTTCAAAATGCATGATTTGGACCAACTAATGCTAAATGTGTGGTGTGTGAGTATATGTGACTAAAAAGAGAGCTTTGTTTGATATGAATATGAAAAGAAATTAGGTATGGTGTTTTTGTATGAGGTTTGGATGTACCAAAGTATATTTACACACTCTTAAAAAGGAGTTTGAGTTGAGGATTGGTGAAAAACATGAAGGAAAACACTAAAGCAATGCTGCTGGAATTTTCAGAAAAACAGGGCAGGCTTTGAAAGGAAACTGGTAATGATCGGCCAATCCAAAAATTCTGATTTTTGGTGGGGAGCTAGGTCAGTGTGTTAGCTTCAAAATGACTCTTGAATCGCATCAATCCGAGGTCTGTGGAAAAAGTTATGGTCATTTTACCGAACCTGTGCAGGATGGGTTTAAAACTGACATGTTAGTGTTCTAACCCCTTTTTAGGAAACCTAACATGGGAGTCATGTTTTGAGTCCTTGGTGAAAGTTTTAGAGGCCTTCCTAAGCTATTTATATTGGGGTCTTACGTCTTATTCGGAGGTCGGGACAATAAGTTATGGGTTATTCTTCCCATACCCTCCTTTGAAAACCAAATGTTCTAAATTAGCTACCATGTCTCACTTCTCATTTTTTTAGGTTACATCAACGTCTTTTTGGTTACTCATGAACCGTTGTGTAAAAGCTCTTCATAAGCCAGTTTTATTTAAAATTATCAGTTATGAAAACATGATCGTTTCTAACCTTATGTTCCTGTAATGGACTTTTGAGCAGAATCAAGGCCTAAGCTTCCATTTTCTTCACTTTTGTATATCTCTTTCCTCTGTGCATTAACATTTAAAACTTCCAGGTACGTTTATTGCCTGTATCTTTAGTACTCAGCATGCATTTATCAAAATCATAATATTTTGATAAGCAGCATCAATGAACCATTTTAATCAGTGTTTCATCACATAATTGGTGACCCCGTCAGTTATCAGTTACAGGGCATTGCCCTCAGTTACCCGCGCGGCTTCAGGCCAGGTCCCTCGGTCGGCTTGGCAGGTGTACACCTATTCACAAATCGTAACAGTTACTAAAGGGGTGCACTAGCAGATAATAATCCGCAATACAGTTTTATATACATCTCATTCCCTGTTTTCACTTAAAATGAATTGCAAGTGGGCCCTAAATTACTTTTCAATGAACCTTTAACAGTACAGGGATATATGTACTGAGCTTTGGCTCACAGTTCAAAATATTTTTATGTTTTGTTTTAGGCAAATGTTCAGTGAACCGCCCTGAGGCGGGCAGGGAGGCCGGAGGTGATAAATGAGACAGAACCCTTCGTGTAGTGGACGGTGTGGGAGAGCCAAGATGCTATCGTGGCATATTGTGATGTATTTTGGAGTGCCTAATGTATTTTAAGTTAACTTATGTATTTTGATGCTGCGACTGTATTTCCAAACCGAGTTATGTAAGGTTGTGTTATTCTTGGGATGTTAGAACCTTTTTGTATATAATTGAATGGTTTGGGTGTTATGATGGTGTATACCCTATTATGGGGTAACCTTTGGATTAAGATAAATCTTCATGTTTAATGCAAGCCTTGTCCTTCATGGACGGCGGTAACGCCCCGTTCATTGAGTCATTGTATCTTATTAGTATTCTTAAGCAGATGGAAACAGGAAATGGATCATGTATACTTGGGGTGTTACAGATTTGGTATCAGAGACAGGTTTACATTTTCTTGAGGAAAGTAGAGTGAGAACCTCTAGGGTGAGTATTCGAATGGTGTAGTGATGGGGAGGCTATCTCTAGTCTATTGCTCGAATGATATTGATACTATCTATAGTCTATTGCTAGAATGATAATAGTCTATTGCTAGAATGATATTGATATTAAGAGCGTAATATCGATATTAGACTGTCAGTTGCTTTCATTTGTAAGCTTTTTGTTTATGGATGTGCATACCTCTTACATATGTGTTTTTCTTTTGTTAGATGGACCCTTATGGGGTTAATATGCTACCGGGGGGCTCTATGATAGCTCATATTGCCTTGCTACACATGAGTTGGAAGGACATGCACAGGACCCTTATTCTGAGTTTCACAGTATTACCGTCCGTGCCCAGAGACTGCTTGAGTCCTTACCTCTGGTTGGCCCGTGGGTGGAATTTAGGCAGCGTTACTAGAACTTTATGATGACAGGGAACCCAGGCTTGGACGGGCCTAGGTTTCAGGCCCAGGGAGCGTGGATGACTCTCACTACGGAACTGTTATTAAGAGAGGAGTTCGAATTGAGGGGACTGACTATGGAAACTCTTCAACATGTTTTCCCCCTATATCAGGTCCACCCTCCACCTGTAGCCCCAGTACCAGCACAGGGGCCACCCTCCCCGCCAGCACCAGCACAGGGGCCACCCATTCCACCCGCACCAGCCACCCCACTGATGCCCGATAGCCCTGGGGAGGCTTACGTGGTAATAGATATCCCTAGCACCCCAGAAGTGGTGGTGATTAGCTCCGAGGATGAGAACCACCAGGGCGATGAGGACGATCCAGAGGAGGAGGATCCCGAGGAGGATCAAGATAGTGATGAGATGGGGATAGACCCGTAAGGGGAACAAGAGGCGGATGAGTTGATGATGGGACTAGGGGAGGAGCCTGAGCCACAGATTCAACAGGAGGTCGATGGGGCCGAATCAGAGGCATCTATGAGTAGCTTTGATTCAGGTGAAGAACCTGATGATGAGTCTGACCCCAATTACGATCCATCCAGGGATCGTTAGGTGGTTCTATAGGCTAGCCTAGTGGTTTTATTTTGAGTCCTGTATGTAGTAATGGTTTGGCTGGATTGGATCATTACATTTTGTAGGGCATCTGGCATTGTATATAGTTAGTCCAATCCTCGCCAACCAGGATGATATAGTCCGTACCTTGTTTTTGGGGTTATGTCACGGACCTAGTGCATAGGGGCTATTTAGTTTTAATGATACGGAAAGAGTTAGAGTTAGTCTTGCGTACTTAGCTTGATGTACTGTACTTTTGTTGCTCATATATATAAATCAATGATGTTTGTAAGTAAGCAGTGTTGAAATGATAATGCTTTAAGTTATGATATAATCTGATATGTCTGGAGGTTCTAGTGTTTGAATTGCTTTATTTACTATATGTTCAGAATGTCCCAGTCAGTACATAACAACATGGAGGTTCAGGTAGAGGACGATATGGGGCACGGCCAGGGATCGGGTGATCAAGCCTCCTGCCAAGAACCACAACACGGGGACACGCCACCATTGCCCTCTGTATTAGCTAGCAACTTAGGAGACCCAAGTTATTGGCCAACCTTAGTTGCTGAATTAATGAAGCGAATTCCCCAAGTACCTCTTGAAACCCCTCCTAAAGAGGATAAATTGGCAGACAGGGTAGCACGGCGCAACCCTAAAGTTTATAATGGATCTTATGATCCAGTAGTGTTAGAAGAATGGATAAGGGGAATGGAGAAAGTTTTCGCCGTAGTTGGGGTACCAGAAGAAAAGAAAATGAACATTGGGACGTATTATCTGTCAGGTGAAGCTGACATTTGGTGGAGTACTGTGAAGGATAAACTCCTAGGGCCTGAATTCACTTGGAATAAATTTTTAGTGGAGTTGAGGGCGAAATTTTACCCAGCTGTGGTGCAAAGGCAAAAGGAGAAGGAATTTATGGAGTTGAAAATGAGTGGCAACATGTCTGTGATGCAATATGCTAGTAAGTTCACAGAACTATCTAGATTTGTCCCTGAATTTGTATCCTCTGAAAGGTTAAAGATGAGAAGGTTCGAGGAAGGTTTGGCCTTCTACATTCGGAATCAGTTAGCGGGGCAACCAATTTTGACTTGTCAAGAATTATATGAGCGAGCAGCTGAAGTGGAACGAGTGAAGACGGAATTGAGAGCTCTGAACCCAATTAACCATAAGAGAAAGGGGTTTGAACGGGGGACTCCTAGTGAAAGTGTGAATCAGAACCAGAAAAAGCCAACTCCACTTCCCTCTAAGAGCCGTCCTATGGGCTCGTCAGTACCCGTAACCTGTGCGAAGTGTGGAAGAACAAATCACACCACTCCTGAATGCCGAGTTGGCAGCAACAAATGTATGTGGTGTGGAAGTCCTGAACACCTCATCACTGCATGCCCCCGCCGACTGAAAGCTGTAGATAGAGGCGCAGCAAAACCTTTAGCTCCGCCCCGCCAGGGACCCCCACCTACAAGGCCTGCAGTTGCAGGAAGGGCATTCGTGATGAACAAAAAAGAAGCTGCTACCTCTGGTACGGTAGTCACTGGAACTCTCTTTTTAAATTCAAAGCCATTTTGTGTATTATTTGATTCGGGCGCCACTCATTCATTCATATCTACCCGAGCTGCTATACAATTGAGTCTGGAGAACAAAAAGATGGAAACCAATTATAGAATTAAACTACCCAACAATTCTGTGATTGAGTGCCCCTTCTCTTATGAACTTGTCCCCATCATCATTGATGAAGCTACCTTCCCTATGGATTTGATTCAATTTGACTTGACTGATTTTGATATCATTTTGGGAATGAATTGGTTACATACTTATGGAGCCAAAATTGACTGTGAAGATCTTAAGGTTATTTTGAAGGATGGGAAAGGGAGAAAAGTGTGTTTTTATGGGCAGAAAGAGACAAAATCTTGCTCTTTGATTTCCGCTATGAAAGCAAGCAAGCTGTTATATCGGGGGTGTATTGGGTATTGGTGTTATGCTATTGACTCCCAGACGAAAGAAGAGAAAGCGGAGAATATACCTGTAGTTTGTGAATTTGAAGATGTTTTTCCTGAAGAGTTACCAGGACTACCCCCACAAAGGGAAATTGATTTTGGAATCGAATTAATTCATGGGGCCCAACCTATTTCGAAAACTCCATATCGTATGGCCCCAACTGAGCTTAAGGAATTAAAGATTCAACTAGATGAACTGTTACAGAAAGGCTTCATCAAGCCAAGTGTGTCACCATGGGGTGCTCCAGTGTTGTTTGTTAAGAAAAAGGATGGAACCTTAAGACTCTGTATTGATTACAGGGAGTTGAACAAGATTACCATTAAAAACAAATATCCTCTGCCACGAATAGATGATCTGTTTGATCAACTCCAAGGAGCAGGAGTATTCTCTAAGATTGATTTGAGATCAGGGTACCATCAACTTAGGATTAAGCCTGAGGACATTCCTAAAACAGCGTTCAGGACCAGGTATGGTCACTATGAGTTCACAGTGATGCCTTTTGGCCTCACTAATGCTCCTGCAGCCTTTATGGATCTTATGAACAGGGTTTTCAGGCCTTATTTAGACAAGTTTGTCGTGGTATTCATAGATGATATCCTTATCTATTCTAAGGATGAAAAGGAACATGCTGATCAATTGCGGATAGTATTGCAAACTCTGAGGGAACATCAACTCTACGGCAAATTAAAGAAATGTGAATTTTGGTTGGAGGAAGTAGTATTTTTGGGGCATGTGATTACCAAAGAAGGAATTAAGGTGGACCCCCAAAAGGTGAAAGCAATCACAGAATGGCCAAGGCCTACCAACGTCACAGAGATTAGAAGCTTTCTGGGTTTAGCAGGCTATTATCGAAGATTCGTTAAAGATTTTTCAAAAATAGCATCACCCCTCACCAATCTACTGAAGAAGGTAAATAAGTTTGAGTGGACTGAAAGGTGTGAGGAAGCTTTCCAAGAGCTAAGGCAGCGTCTCACTACCGCCCCATCCTAACTTTACCAATGGAAGGAAAAGAGTATACTGTATATAGTGATGCTTCGAAGAATGGTTTGGGGTGCGTACTAATGCAGGAGGACAAAGTAGTAGCTTATGCCTCTCGACAACTCAAGTCATATGAGAAGAACTACCCTACCCATGACCTGGAGTTAGCAGCTGTGGTCTTTGCATTGAAAATTTGGAGACATTATTTATATGGGGTATCGTGCAAGATCTATACTGATCATCGAAGTTTAAAGTATATCTTCACCCAGAAGGAGCTCAATTTGAGACAGAGGCGTTGGCTTGAGTTGCTTAAGGACTACGATTTGCAAATTCAATATCATCCTGGTAAAGCAAATATGGTGGCAGATGCTCTAAGTAGGAAAGCGCAACATAGCTCGAACACTGTGATGATCACTCAATTGAATCTCTTAAGAGAACTGGAGTCCTTTGGGATTCAATTGGTGTCCCATGGGCAAACGAAGGCTCGTTTATCAGTACTCACTTTACAGCCTTCTTTAGAGGAGGAAATACGACTGAATCAGGAAAGTGATCCCGAACTTCAAAGGATAAAACAAAATTTAGAGAAAGGGAAATCTCCAGGATTTGTAGTACATGAGGATGGGACTCTGAGGTTCCAGAATCGTCTATGTGTGCCCAAACATGGGGAGTTAAGAAAGCAGATCCTAGAAGAGGCTCACAATACTCGTTATTCAGTGCATCCAGGAGGCACCAAGATGTACACAGATCTGAGACAATATTTTTGGTGGAATAATATGAAGAAGGACGTTGCAGAATATGTGGATAGGTGTCTAATTTGTCAGAAAGTTAAAGCCGAGCATCAACGTCCTGTGGGTGAACTACGACCCTTAGAAATTCCAACATGGAAGTGGGATTCGATTTCAATGGACTTTGTTATGGGTTTACCGCTTTCTGCCACGAAAAAGAATGCTATCTGGGTCATAGTTGATCGACTCACAAAGTCAGCTCATTTCCTACCCATCAAGGATACTTGGGGAGTTGAAAAACTAGCTCAACTGTATGTTAAGGAGATAGTCCGTCTACATGGGATTCCTTTAGACATAGTCTCAGATAGGGACCAAAGGTTCCAAGCACGTTTCTGGCAAGCGCTTCAAAAAGCCTTTGGAACCAAACTAAACTTCAGTAGCTCCTACCACCCAGAAACAGATGGACAAACTGAAAGGGTAAACCAAATTGTGGAAGACATGCTAAGAGCTTGTGTATTGGAGTTTCAAGGGAAGTGGGAAGATGACTTGCCTCTGGTAGAATTCTCTTATAACAACAGCTATCAATCCACCATCATGATGGCCCCATTTGAGGCTCTGTATGGAAGAAAATGTAGAACCCCATTGTGCTGGAGTGATTTGGATGAGGCACTGATTATAGGTCCTGAAATGATTCAAGAGACCACTGAAACTATAAGAAAGATCCAGGAACATATCAGAATTGCCCAAAGTCGACAGAAAAGTTATGCAGACAAAAGAAGAAGACCTCTAGAGTTTCAAGTAGGTGATAAAGTTTTTCTGAAGGTTTCACCAACTAGAGGTGTTAAGAGGTTCGGAATACGGGGAAAATTGAGTCCAAGGTATATTGGACCTTACGAAATCATTGAACAGTTAAATCCTGTAGCTTATCGGCTAGATCTGCCTATAGAGCTTGAGCATGTACATAACGTATTCCATGTCTCTCAGCTTAAGAAATACATTCCAGATCCAGATCATACCATTGTATCTGAACCGATTGATATCGCTGAAGATCTAGTATATGAAGAACGTCCTGTTCAAATACTAGATCACAGGATTAAACAATTGCGCAACAAGCAGGTCCCATTGGTCAAAGTGCTATGGTCAAACCACACCTCCCAGGAAGCCACTTGGGAGACTGAAGAGGCTATGAGAACTGCATATCCATATTTATTTGAGGTAATTCCTGCATGATGAAATTCGTCAGTTTCGAGGACGAAACTTTTTAAGGGGGGAAGACTGTAATAGTCCAACCCTATATTATATTTATTCTTTTCATTAATCTATGTGATTAATTTCATCGCATTTAAATCATTGTTTCCTTTGTTATTTCAAGTGGGAAATCTAATGGGCCTCACCTTGCAATTCGAGTTTTGTTTTGTAAAATCATCGAAATTAGACCTTGATATTTATGAATTAAATGATTTAATTATCTTTAGGTCAATCGCAAACTTTTAAAAAAAAAAAAAAAAAATTTCACAAACGCACTCGGTTTCAGTTCTTTCTCAAAACCGAGCCCATTTAGGGCCGTTTGCGATGCAACAAGTCTTGAACCTCATTTGTTTAGCTAATCTCACTTAATTAAGCCTTAATCAAGCATGCTTTTCTTGACTTTTCTCTTTCAATTTTCAGCCAAGTAAATTGAAATATAAATTGTAAACTTTTTCATTTTGGTTCATTTTTGACCAAGCCTTTTTGTGAGCTTCTCTCTCTTCCCTCTCCTCCTTCTCTCTACACGGCCACAGCAGAAAAACCAGCACCATTTCAGCCACCTTCAACCACCAAAAAACCCACCAAACATCCCTACTCACCACCCCCAAACATCCCTTTCACCTTCATAGACATCAAGCATCATTTCTAGCAACTTTCTCAAGCACAAAGTAAGTGTTCTTTTGACCCCTATGTTGATTTGTGTTTTGATTCTTGATCTTGTTGATTTTTTGGTTCTTATTATGGTTGTTTTAGTGATGGATCATGCTGTTTTTGAGGTTTTAAGAACCTCCTTGTTGATGGATTAAGGTAGAGATGAAGTTAGGGTTAGGGGTTCATCTTGTTCATGCAAGTCACTTGTTCAAGTGAGGTTTATTGCTTGTTTTATCCTTGTTTTGGCTTATGTTTTAATATATTGAAGTTTGTTATGGTGTTTGGGAAAAGATGGAAGTGAGTTCAAGTTAACCCAAAGCTAGGGTTTTGTTCAAAATGCATGATTTGGACCAACTAATGCTAAATGTGTGGTGTGTGAGTATATGTGACTAAAAAGGGAGCTTGATTTGATATGAATATGAAAAGAAATTATGTATGGTGTTTTTGTATGGGGTTGGGATGTACCAAAGTGTATTTACACACTCTTAAAAAGGAGTTTGAGTTGAGGATTGGTGAAAAACATGACGGAAAACACAAAAGCAGTGCTGCTGGAATTTTCAGAAAAACAGGGCAGGCTTTGAAAGGAAACTGGTAATGATCGGCCAATCCAAAAATTCTGATTTTTGGTGGGGAGCTAGGTCAGTGTGTTAGCTTCAAAATGACTCTTGAATCGCATCAATCCGAGGTCTGTGGAAAAAGTTATGGTCATTTTACCGAACCTGTGCAGGATGGGTTTAAAACTGACATGTTAGTGTTCTAACCCCTTTTTAGGAAACCTAGCATGGGAGTCATGTTTTGAGTCCTTGGTGAAAGTTTTAGAGGCCTTTCTAAGCTATTTATATTGGGGTCTTACGTCCTATTCGGAGGTCGGGACAATAAGTTATGGGTTATTCTTCCCATACCCTCCTTTGAAAACCAAATGTTCTAAATTAGCTACCATGTCTCACTTCTCATTTTTTTAGTTTACATCAACGTCTTTTGGTTACTCATGAACCGTTGTGTAAAAGCTCTTCATAAGCCAGTTTTATTTAAAATTATCAGTTATGAAAACATGATCGTTTCTAACCTTATGTTCCTGTAATGGACTTTTGAGCAGAATCAAGGCCTAAGCTTCCATTTTCTTCACTTTTGTATATCTCATTCCTCTGTGCATTAACATTTAAAACTTCCAGGTACGTTTATTGCCTGTATCTTTAGTACTCAGCATGCATTTATCAAAATCATAATATTTTGATAAGCAGCATCAATGAATCATTTTAATCAGTGTTTCATCACATAATTGGTGACCCCGTCAGTTATCAGTTACAGGGCATTGCCCTCAGTTTCCCGCGCGGCTTCAGGCCAGGTCCCTCGGTCGGCTTGGCAGGGGTACACCTATTCACAGATCGTAACAGTTACTAAAGGGGTGCACTAGCAGATAATAATCCGCAATACAGTTTTATATACATCTCATTCCCTGTTTTCACTTAAAATGAATTGCAAGTGGGCCCTAAATTACTTTTCAATGAACCTTTAACAGTACAGGGATGCATGTACTGAGCTTTGGCTCACAGTTCGAAATATTTTTATGTTTTGTTTTAGGAAAATATTCAGTGAACCGCCCTGAGGCGGGCAGGGAGGCCGGAGGTGATAAATGAGACAGAACCATTCATGTGGTTGACGGTGCGGGAGAGCTAAGATGCTATCGTGGCATATTGTGATGTATTTTGGAGTGCCTAATGTATTTTAGTCAACTTATGTATTTTGATGCTGCGACTGTATTTCTAAACCGAGTTATGTAACTTGGTATTATCCTTGGGATGTTAGAACCTTTTTGTATATAACTAAATGGTTTGGGTGTTTATGATGGTGTATACCCTGTTATGGGGTAACCTTTGGGTTATGACAAGTTTTCATGTTTAAGGGAAGCCTTGTCCTTCATGGACGGCGGTAATGCCCCGTTCATTGAATTATTGTATCTTATTGATAACCTTAAGCAGATGAATGCAGGCAATGAATCATATATACTTACGGTGTTACAGATTTGGTATCAGAGCTAGGTTGAGATTTTCTTGAGGAAAGTAGAGTTAGAACCTATGGGGTGAGTATTAGAATGGTGTGGTGAGGGGGGCCTACCTATAGTATATTGCTAGAATGATATTAAGAGTGTAATACCGATATTAGACTGTCTGTTGCTTCCATTTGTATGCTTCTTGTTTATGGATATGCATGCCTCTCATATATGTGTTTTCTTTGTTAGATGGACCCTTATGGCATTAATATGCTGCCGGGGGGCTCTATGATAGCTCACACATGAGTATGGAAGTACAAGCACAGGACCCTTATTCTGAGTTCCACAGTACTACCGTCCGTGCACAGAGACTGCTTGAGTCCTTACCCCCAGTTGGCCCGTGGGTGGAATTTAGGCAACGTTACCACAACTTTATGATGACAGGGAACCCAGGCTTGGACGGGCCTAGGTTTCAGGCCCAGGGAGCGTGGATGACTCTCACTACGGAATTGTTATTAAGAGAGGAGTTCGAATTGAGGGGACTGACTATGGAAACTCTTCAACATGTTTTCCCCCTATATCAGGTCCACCCTCCACCTGTAGCCCCGGTACCAGCACAGGGGCTACCCTCCCCGCCAGTACCAGCACAGGGGCCACCCTCCCCGCCAGCACCAGCACAGGGGCCACCCATTCCACCCGCACCAGCCACCCCACTGATGCCCGATAGCCCTGGGGAGGCTTACGTGGTAATAGATATCCCTAGCACCCCAGAAGTGGTGGTGATTAGCTCCGAGGATGAGAACCACCAGGGCGATGAGGACGATCCAGAGGAGGAGGATCCCGAGGAGGATCAAGATAGTGATGAGATGGGGATAGACCCGCAAGGGGAACAAGAGGCGGATGAGTTGATGATGGGACTAGGGGAGGAGCCTGAGCCACAGATTCAACAGGAGGTCGATGGTGCCGAATCAGAGGCATCTATGAGTAGTTTTGATTCAGGTGAAGAACCTGATGATGAGTCTGACCCCGATTACGATCCATCCAGGGATCATTAGGTGGTTCTATAGGCTAGCCTAGTGGTTTTATTTTAAGTCCTGTATGTAGTAATGGTTTGGCTGGATTGGATCATTACATTTTGTGGGGCATCTGGCATTGTATATAGTTAGTCCAATCCTCGCCAACCAGGATGATATAGTCCGTACCTTGTTTTTGGGGTTATGTCACGGACCTAGTGCATAGGGGCTATTTAGTTTTAATGATACGGAAAGAGTTAGAGTTAGTCTTGCGTACTTAGCTTGATGTACTGTACTTTTGTTGCTCATATATATAAATCAATGATGTTTGTAAGTAAGCAGTGTTGAAATGATAATGCTTTAAGTTATGATATAATCTGATATGTATGGAGGTTCTAGTGTTTGAATTGCTTTATTTACTATATGTTCAGAATGTCCCAGTCAGTACATAACAACATGGAGGTTCAGGTAGAGGACGATATGGGGCACGGCCAGGGATCGGGTGATCAAGCCTCCTGCCAAGAACCACAACACGGGGACACGCCACCATTGCCCTCTGTATTAGCTAGCAACTTAGGAGACCCAAGTTATTGGCCAACCTTAGTTGCTGAATTAATGAAGCGAATTCCCCAAGTACCTGTTGAAACCCCTCCTAAAGAGGATAAATTGGCAGACAGGGTAGCACGGCGCAACCCTAAAGTTTATAATGGATCTTATGATCCAGTAGTGTTAGAAGAATGGATAAGGGGAATGGAGAAAGTTTTCGCCGTAGTTGGGGTACCAGAAGAAAAGAAAATGAACATTGGGACGTATTATCTGTCAGGTGAAGCTGACATTTGGTGGAGTACTGTGAAGGATAAACTCCTAGGGCCTGAATTCACTTGGAATAAATTTTTAGTGGAGTTGAGGGCGAAATTTTACCCAGCTGTGGTGCAAAGGCAAAAGGAGAAGGAATTTATGGAGTTGAAAATGAGTGGCAACATGTCTGTGATGCAATATGCTAGTAAGTTCACAGAACTATCTAGATTTGTCCCTGAATTTGTATCCTCTGAAAGGTTAAAGATGAGAAGGTTCGAGGAAGGTTTGGCCTTCTACATTCGGAATCAGTTAGCGGGGCAACCAATTTTGACTTGTCAAGAATTATATGAGCGAGCAGCTGAAGTGGAACGAGTGAAGACGGAATTGAGAGCTCTGAACCCAATTAACCATAAGAGAAAGGGGTTTGAACGGGGGACTCCTAGTGAAAGTGTGAATCAGAACCAGAAAAAGCCTACTCCACTTCCCTCTAAGAGCCGTCCTATGGGCTCGTCAGTACCCGTAACCTGTGCGAAGTGTGGAAGAACAAATCACACCACTCCTGAATGCCGAGTTGGCAGCAACAAATGTATGTGGTGTGGAAGTCCTGAACACCTCATCACTGCATGCCCCCGCCGACTGAAAGCTGTAGATAGAGGCGCAGCAAAACCTTTAGCTCCGCCCCGCCAGGGACCCCCACCTACAAGGCCTGCAGTTGCAGGAAGGGCATTCGTGATGAACAAAAAGGAAGCTGCTACCTCTGGTACGGTAGTCACTGGAACTCTCTTTTTAAATTCAAAGCCATTTTGTGTATTATTTGATTCGGGCGCCACTCATTCATTCATATCTACCCGAGCTGCTATACAATTGAGTCTGGAGAACAAAAAGATGGAAACCAATTATAGAATTAAACTACCCAACAATTCTGTGATTGAGTGCCCCTTCTCTTATGAACTTGTCCCCATCATCATTGATGAAGCTACCTTCCCTATGGATTTGATTCAATTTGACTTGACTGATTTTGATATCATTTTGGGAATGAATTGGTTACATACTTATGGAGCCAAAATTGACTGTGAAGATCTTAAGGTTATTTTGAAGGATGGGAAAGGGAGAAAAGTGTGTTTTTATGGGCAGAAAGAGACAAAATCTTGCTCTTTGATTTCCGCTATGAAAGCAAGCAAGCTGTTATATCGGGGGTGTATTGGGTATTGGTGTTATGCTATTGACTCCCAGACGAAAGAAGAGAAAGCGGAGGATATACCTGTAGTTTGTGAATTTGAAGATGTTTTTCCGGAAGAGTTACCAGGACTACCCCCACAAAGGGAAATTGATTTTGGAATTGAATTAATTCATGGGGCCCAACCTATTTCGAAAACTCCATATCGTATGGCCCCAACTGAGCTTAAGGAATTAAAGATTCAACTAGATGAACTGTTATAAGAAAGGCTTCATCAGGCCAAGTGTGTCACCATGGGGTGCTCCAGTGTTGTTTGTTAAGAAAAAGGATGGAACCTTAAGACTCTGTATTGATTACAGGGAGTTGAACAAGATTACCATCAAAAACAAATATCCTCTGCCACGAATAGATGATCTGTTTGATCAACTCCAAGGAGCAGGAGTATTCTCTAAGATTGATTTGAGATCAGGGTACCATCAACTTAGGATTAAGCCTGAGGACATTCCTAAGACAGCGTTCAGGACCAGGTATGGTCACTATGAGTTCACAGTGATGCCTTTTGGTCTCACTAATGCTCCTGCAGCCTTTATGGATCTTATGAACAGGGTTTTCAGGCCTTATTTAGACAAGTTTGTCGTGGATTCATAGATGATATCCTTATCTATTCTAAGGATGAAAAGGAACATGCTGATCAATTGCGGATAGTATTGCAAACTCTGAGGGAACATCAACTCTACGGCAAATTAAAGAAATGTGAATTTTGGTTGGAGGAAGTAGTATTTTTGGGGCATGTGATTACCAAAGAAGGAATTAAGGTTGACCCCCAAAAGGTGAAAGCAATCACAGAATGGCCAAGGCCTACCAACGTCACAGAGATTAGAAGCTTTCTGGGTTTAGCAGGCTATTATCGAAGATTCGTTAAAGATTTTTCAAAAATAGCATCACCCCTCACCAATCTACTGAAGAAGGTAAATAAGTTTGAGTGGACTGAAAGGTGTGAGGAAGCTTTCCAAGAGCTAAGGCAGCGTCTCACTACCGCCCCAATCCTAACTTTACCAATGGAAGGAAAAGAGTATACTGTATATAGTGATGCTTCGAAGAATGGTTTGGGGTGCGTACTAATGCAGGAGGACAAAGTAGTAGCTTATGCCTCTCGACAACTCAAGCCATATGAGAAGAACTACCCTACCCATGACCTGGAGTTAGCAGCTGTGGTCTTTGCATTGAAAATTTGGAGACATTATTTATATGGGGTATCGTGCAAGATCTATACTGATCATCGAAGTTTAAAGTATATCTTCACCCAGAAGGAGCTCAATTTGAGACAGAGGCGTTGGCTTGAGTTGCTTAAGGACTACGATTTGCAAATTCAATATCATCCTGGTAAAGCAAATGTGGTGGCAGATGCTCTAAGTAGGAAAGCGCAACATAGCTCGAACACTGTGATGATCACTCAATTGAATCTCTTAAGAGAACTGGAGTCCTTTGGGATTCAATTGGTGTCCCATGGGCAAACGAAGGCTCGTTTATCAGTACTCACTTTACAGCCTTCCTTAGAGGAGGAAATACGACTGAATCAGGAAAGTGATCCCGAACTTCAAAGGATAAAACAAAATTTAGAGAAAGGGAAATCTCCAGGATTTGTAGTACATGAGGATGGGACTCTGAGGTTCCAGAATCGTCTATGTGTGCCCAAACATGGGGAGTTAAGAAAGCAGATCCTAGAAGAGGCTCACAATACTCGTTATTCAGTGCATCCAGGAGGCACCAAGATGTACAGAGATCTGAGACAATATTTTTGGTGGAATAATATGAAGAAGGACGTTGCAGAATATGTGGATAGGTGTCTAATTTGTCAGAAAGTTAAAGCCGAGCATCAACGTCCTGTGGGTGAACTACGACCCTTAGAAATTCCAACATGGAAGTGGGATTCGATTTCGATGGACTTTGTTATGGGTTTACCGCTTTCTGCCACGAAAAAGAATGCTATCTGGGTCATAGTTGATCGACTCACAAAGTCAGCTCATTTCCTACCCATCAAGGATACTTGGGGAGTTGAAAAACTAGCTCAACTGTATGTTAAGGAGATAGTCCGTCTACATGGGATTCCTTTAGACATAGTCTCAGATAGGGACCAAAGGTTCCAAGCACGTTTCTGGCAAGCGCTTCAAAAAGCCTTTGGAACCAAACTAAACTTCAGTAGCTCCTACCACCCAGAAACAGATGGACAAACTGAAAGGGTAAACCAAATTGTGGAAGACATGCTAAGAGCTTGTGTATTGGAGTTTCAAGGGAAGTGGGAAGATGACTTGCCTCTGGTAGAATTCTCTTATAACAACAGCTATCAATCCACCATCAAGATGGCCCCATTTGAGGCTCTGTATGGAAGAAAATGTAGAACCCCATTGTGCTGGAGTGATTTGGATGAGGCACTGATTATAGGTCCTGAAATGATTCAAGAGACCACTGAAACTATAAGAAAGATTCAGGAACATATCATAATTGCCCAAAGTCGACAGAAAAGTTATGCAGACAAAAGAAGAAGACCTCTAGAGTTTCAAGTAGGTGATAAAGTTTTTCTGAAGGTTTCACCAACTAGAGGTGTTAAGAGGTTCGGAATACGGGGAAAATTGAGTCCAAGGTATATTGGACCTTACGAAATCATTGAACAGTTAAATCCTGTAGCTTATCGGCTAGATCTGCCTATAGAGCTTGAGCATGTACATAACGTGTTCCATGTCTCTCAGCTTAAGAAATACATTCCAGATCCAGATCATACCATTGTATCTGAACCGATTGATATCGCTGAAGATCTAGTATATGAAGAACGTCCTGTTCAAATACTAGATCACAGGATTAAACAATTGCGCAACAAGCAGGTCCCATTGGTCAAAGTGCTATGGTCAAACCACACCTCCCAGGAAGCCACTTGGGAGACCGAAGAGGCTATGAGAACTGCATATCCATATTTATTTGAGGTAATTCCTGCATGATGAAATTCGTCAGTTTCGAGGACGAAACTTTTTAAGGGGGGAAGACTGTAATAGTCCAACCCTATATTATATTTATTCTTTTCATTAATCTATGTGATTAATTTCGTCGCATTTAAATCATTGTTTCCTTTGTTATTTCAAGTGGGAAATCTAATGGGCCTCACCTTGCAATTCGAGTTTTGTTTTGTAAAATCATCGAAATTAGACCTTGATATTTATGAATTAAGTGATTTAATTATCTTTAGGTCAATCGCAAACTTTAAAAAAAAAAAAAAAAATTCACAAACGCACTCGGTTTCAGTTCTTTCTCAAAACCGAGCCCATTTAGGGCCGTTTGCGATGCAACAAGTCTTGAACCTCATTTGTTTAGCTAATCTCACTTAATTAAGCCTTAATCAAGCATGCTTTTCTTGACTTTTCTCTTTCAATTTTCAGCCAAGTAAATTGAAATATAAATTGTAAACTTTTTCATTTTGGTTCATTTTTAACCAAGCCTTTTTGTGAGCTTCTCTCTCTTCCCTCTCCTCCTTCTCTCTACACGGCCACAGCAGAAAACCAGCACCATTTCAGCCACCTTCAACCACCAAAAAACCCACCAAACATCCCTACTCACCACCCCCAAACATCCCTTTCACTTTCATAGACATCAAGCATCATTTCTAGCAACTTTCTCAAGCACAAAGTAAGTGTTCTTTTGACCCCTATGTTGATTTGTGTTTTGATTCTTGATCTTGTTGATTTTTGGTTCTTCTTATGGTTGTTTTAGTGATGGATCATGCTGTTTTTGAGGTCTTAAGAACCTTCTTGTTGATGGATTAAGGTAGAGATGAAGTTAGGGTTAGGGTTTCATCTTGTTCATGCAAGTTACTTGTTCAAGTGAGGTTTATTGCTTGTTTTATCCTTGTTTTGGCTTATGTTTTAATATATTGAAGTTTGTTGTGGTGTTTATGGTGTTTGGGAAAAGATGGAAGTGAGTTCAAGTTAACCCAAAGCTAGGGTTTTGTTCAAAATGCATGATTTGGACCAACTAATGCTAAATGTGTGGTGTGTGAGTATATGTGACTAAAAAGAGAGCTTTGTTTGATATGAATATGAAAAGAAATTAGGTATGGTGTTTTTGTATGAGGTTTGGATGTACCAAAGTATATTTACACACTCTTAAAAAGGAGTTTGAGTTGAGGATTGGTGAAAAACATGAAGGAAAACACTAAAGCAGTGCTGCTGGAATTTTCAGAAAAACAGGGCAGGCTTTGAAAGGAAACTGGTAATGATCGGCCAATCCAAAAATTCTGATTTTTGGTGGGGAGCTAGGTCAGTGTGTTAGCTTCAAAATGACTCTTGAATCGCATCAATCCGAGGTCTGTGGAAAAAGTTATGGCCATTTTACCGAACCTGTGCAGGATGGGTTTAAAACTGACATGTTAGTGTTCTAACCCCTTTTTAGGAAACCTAGCATGGGAGTCATGTTTTGAGTCCTTGGTGAAAGTTTTAGAGGCCTTCCTAAGCTATTTATATTGGGGTCTTACGTCCTATTCGGAGGTCGGGACAATAAGTTATGGGTTATTCTTCCCATACCCTCCTTTGAAAACCAAATGTTCTAAATTAGCTACCATGTCTCACTTCTCATTTTTTTAGTTTACATCAACGTCTTTTTGGTTACTCATGAACCGTTGTGTAAAAGCTCTTCATAAGCCAGTTTTATTTAAAATTATCAGTTATGAAAACATGATCGTTTCTAACCTTATGTTCCTGTAATGGACTTTTGAGCAGAATCAAGGCCTAAGCTTCCATTTTCTTCACTTTTGTATATCTCATTCCTCTGTGCATTAACATTTAAAACTTCCAGGTACGTTTATTGCCTGTATCTTTAGTACTCAGCATGCATTTATCAAAATCATAATATTTTGATAAGCAGCATCAATGAATCATTTTAATCAGTGTTTCATCACATAATTGGTGACCCCGTCAGTTATCAGTTACAGGGCATTGCCCTCAGTTACCCGCGCGGCTTCAGGCCAGGTCCCTCGGTCGGCTTGGCAGGTGTACACCTATTCACAGATCGTAACAGTTACTAAAGGGGTGCACTAGCAGATAATAATCCGCAATACAGTTTTATATACATCTCATTCCCTGTTTTCACTTAAAATGAATTGCAAGTGGGCCCTAAATTACTTTTCAATGAACCTTTAACAGTACAGGGATATATGTACTGAGCTTTGGCTCACAGTTCGAAATATTTTTATGTTTTGTTTTAGGCAAATGTTCAGTGAACCGCCCTGAGGCGGGCAGGGAGGCCGGAGGTGATAAATGAGACAGAACCCTTCGTGTAGTGGACGGTGTGGGAGAGCCAAGATGCTATCGTGGCATATTGTGATGTATTTTGGAGTGCCTAATGTATTTTAAGTTAACTTATGTATTTTGATGCTGCGACTGTATTTCCAAACCGAGTTATGTAAGGTTGTGTTATTCTTGGGATGTTAGAACCTTTTTGTATACAATTGAATGGTTTGGGTGTTATGATGGTGTATACCCTATTATGGGGTAACCTTTGGATTAAGATAAATCTTCATGTTTAATGCAAGCCTTGTCCTTCATGGACGGCGGTAACGCCCCGTTCATTGAGTCATTGTATCTTATTGGTATTCTTAAGCAGATGGAAACAGGAAATGGATCATGTATACTTGGGGTGTTACAGATTTGGTATCAGAGCCCGGTTTACATTTTCTTGAGGAAAGTAGAGTGAGAACCTCTAGGGTGAGTATTCGAATGGTGTAGTGATGGGGAGGCTATCTCTAGTCTATTGCTAGAATGATATTGATACTATCTATAGTCTATTGCTAGAATGATATTGATATTAAGAGCGTAATATCGATATTAGACTGTCAGTTGCTTTCATTTGTAAGCTTTTTGTTTATGGATGTGCATACCTCTTACATATGTGTTTTTCTTTTGTTAGATGGACCCTTATGGGGTTAATATGCTACCGGGGGGCTCTATGATAGCTCATATTGCCTTGCTACACATGAGTATGGAAGGACATGCACAGGACCCTTATTCTGAGTTTCACAGTATTACCGTCCGTGCCCAGAGACTGCTTGAGTCCTTACCTCTGGTTGGCCCGTGGGTGGAATTTAGGCAGCGTTACCAGAACTTTATGATGACAGGGAACCCAGGCTTGGACGGGCCTAGGTTTCAGGCCCAGGGAGCGTGGATGACTCTCACTACGGAACTGTTATTAAGAGAGGAGTTCGAATTGAGGGGACTGACTATGGAAACTCTTCAACATGTTTTCCCCCTATATCAGGTCCACCCTCCACCTGTAGCCCCGGTACCAGCACAGGGGCCACCCTCCCCGCCAGTACCAGCACAGGGGCCACCCTCCCCGCCAGCACCAGCACAGGGGCCACCCATTCCACCCGCACCAGCCACCCCACTGATGCCCGATAGCCCTGGGGAGGCTTACGTGGTAATAGATATCCCTAGCACCCCAGAAGTGGTGGTGATTAGCTCTGAGGATGAGAACCACCAGGGCGATGAGGACGATCCAGAGGAGGAGGATCCCGAGGAGGATCAAGATAGTGATGAGATGGGGATAGACCCGCAAGGGGAACAAGAGGCGGATGAGTTGATGATGGGACTAGGGGAGGAGCCTGAGCCACAGATTCAACAGGAGGTCGATGGTGCCGAATCAGAGGCATCTATGAGTAGTTTTGATTCAGGTGAAGAACCTGATGATGAGTCTGACCCCGATTACGATCCATCCAGGGATCGTTAGGTGGTTCTATAGGCTAGCCTAGTGGTTTTATTTTGAGTCCTGTATGTAGTAATGGTTTGGCTGGATTGGATCATTACATTTTGTGGGGCATCTGGCATTGTATATAGTTAGTCCAATCCTCGCCAACCAGGATGATATAGTCCGTACCTTGTTTTTGGGGTTATGTCACGGACTTAGTGCATAGGGGCTATTTAGTTTTAATGATACGGAAAGAGTTAGAGTTAGTCTTGCGTACTTAGCTTGATGTACTGTACTTTTGTTGCTCATATATATAAATCAATGATGTTTGTAAGTAAGCAGTGTTGAAATGATAATGCTTTAAGTTATGATATAATCTGATATGTCTGGAGGTTCTAGTGTTTGAATTGCTTTATTTACTATATGTTCAGAATGTCCCAGTCAGTACATAACAACATGGAGGTTCAGGTAGAGGACGATATGGGGCACGGCCAGGGATCGGGTGATCAAGCCTCCTGCCAAGAACCACAACACGGGGACACGCCACCATTGCCCTCTGTATTAGCTAGCAACTTAGGAGACCCAAGTTATTGGCCAACCTTAGTTGCTGAATTAATGAAGCGAATTCCCCAAGTACCTGTTGAAACCCCTCCTAAAGAGGATAAATTGGCAGACAGGGTAGCACGGCGCAACCCTAAAGTTTATAATGGATCTTATGATCCAGTAGTGTTAGAAGAATGGATAAGGGGAATGGAGAAAGTTTTCGCCGTAGTTGGGGTACCAGAAGAAAAGAAAATGAACATTGGGACGTATTATCTGTCAGGTGAAGCTGACATTTGGTGGAGTACTGTGAAGGATAAACTCCTAGGGCCTGAATTCACTTGGAATAAATTTTTAGTGGAGTTGAGGGCGAAATTTTACCCAGCTGTGGTGCAAAGGCAAAAGGAGAAGGAATTTATGGAGTTGAAAATGAGTGGCAACATGTCTGTGATGCAATATGCTAGTAAGTTCACAGAACTATCTAGATTTGTCCCTGAATTTGTATCCTCTGAAAGGTTAAAGATGAGAAGGTTCGAGGAAGGTTTGGCCTTCTACATTCGGAATCAGTTAGCGGGGCAACCAATTTTGACTTGTCAAGAATTATATGAGCGAGCAGCTGAAGTGGAACGAGTGAAGACGGAATTGAGAGCTCTGAACCCAATTAACCATAAGAGAAAGGGGTTTGAACGGGGGACTCCTAGTGAAAGTGTGAATCAGAACCAGAAAAAGCCTACTCCACTTCCCTCTAAGAGCCGTCCTATGGGCTCGTCAGTACCCGTAACCTGTGCGAAGTGTGGAAGAACAAATCACACCACTCCTGAATGCCGAGTTGGCAGCAACAAATGTATGTGGTGTGGAAGTCCTGAACACCTCATCACTGCATGCCCCCGCCGACTGAAAGCTGTAGATAGAGGCGCAGCAAAACCTTTAGCTCCGCCCCGCCAGGGACCCCCACCTACAAGGCCTGCAGTTGCAGGAAGGGCATTTGTGATGAACAAAAAGGAAGCTGCTACCTCTGGTACGGTAGTCACTGGAACTCTCTTTTTAAATTCAAAGCCATTTTGTGTATTATTTGATTCGGGCGCCACTCATTCATTCATATCTACCCGAGCTGCTATACAATTGAGTCTGGAGAACAAAAAGATGGAAACCAATTATAGAATTAAACTACCCAACAATTCTGTGATTGAGTGCCCCTTCTCTTATGAACTTGTCCCCATCATCATTGATGAAGCTACCTTCCCTATGGATTTGATTCAATTTGACTTGACTGATTTTGATATCATTTTGGGAATGAATTGGTTACATACTTATGGAGCCAAAATTGACTGTGAAGATCTTAAGGTTATTTTGAAGGATGGGAAAGGGAGAAAAGTGTGTTTTTATGGGCAGAAAGAGACAAAATCTTGCTCTTTGATTTCCGCTATGAAAGCAAGCAAGCTGTTATATCGGGGGTGTATTGGGTATTGGTGTTATGCTATTGACTCCCAGACGAAAGAAGAGAAAGCGGAGAATATACCTGTAGTTTGTGAATTTGAAGATGTTTTTCCTGAAGAGTTACCAGGACTACCCCCACAAAGGGAAATTGATTTTGGAATCGAATTAATTCATGGGGCCCAACCTATTTCGAAAACTCCATATCGTATGGCCCCAACTGAGCTTAAGGAATTAAAGATTCAACTAGATGAACTGTTACAGAAAGGCTTCATCAGGCCAAGTGTGTCACCATGGGGTGCTCCAGTGTTGTTTATTAAGAAAAAGGATGGAACCTTAAGACTCTGTATTGATTACAGGGAGTTGAACAAGATTACCATCAAAAACAAATATCCTCTGCCACGAATAGATGATTTGTTTGATCAACTCCAAGGAGCAGGAGTATTCTCTAAGATTGATTTGAGGTCAGGGTACCATCAACTTAGGATTAAGCCTGAGGACATTCCTAAGACAGCGTTCAGGACCAGGTATGGTCACTATGAGTTCACAGTGATGCCTTTTGGTCTCACTAATGCTCCTGCAGCCTTTATGGATCTTATGAACAGGGTTTTCAGGCCTTATTTAGACAAGTTTGTCGTGGTATTCATAGATGATATCCTTATCTATTCTAAGGATGAAAAGGAACATGCTGATCAATTGCGGATAGTATTGCAAACTCTGAGGGAACATCAACTCTACGGCAAATTAAAGAAATGTGAATTTTGGTTGGAGGAAGTAGTATTTTTGGGGCATGTGATTACCAAAGAAGGAATTAAGGTTGACCCCCAAAAGGTGAGAGCAATCACAGAATGGCCAAGGCCTACCAACGTCACAGAGATTAGAAGCTTTCTGGGTTTAGCAGGCTATTATCGAAGATTCGTTAAAGATTTTTCAAAAATAGCATCACCCCTCACCAATCTACTGAAGAAGGTAAATAAGTTTGAGTGGACTGAAAGGTGTGAGGAAGCTTTCCAAGAGCTAAGGCAGCGTCTCACTACCGCCCCAATCCTAACTTTACCAATGGAAGGAAAAGAGTATACTGTATATAGTGATGCTTCGAAGAATGGTTTGGGGTGCGTACTAATGCAGGAGGACAAAGTAGTAGCTTATGCCTCTCGACAACTCAAGTCATATGAGAAGAACTACCCTACCCATGACCTGGAGTTAGCAGCTGTGGTCTTTGCATTGAAAATTTGGAGACATTATTTATATGGGGTATCGTGCAAGATCTATACTGATCATCGAAGTTTAAAGTATATCTTCACCCAGAAGGAGCTCAATTTGAGACAGAGGCGTTGGCTTGAGTTGCTTAAGGACTACGATTTGCAAATTCAATATCATCCTGGTAAAGCAAATGTGGTGGCAGATGCTCTAAGTAGGAAAGCGCAACATAGCTCGAACATTGTGATGATCACTCAATTGAATCTCTTAAGAGAACTGGAGTCCTTTGGGATTCAATTGGTGTCCCATGGGCAAACGAAGGCTCGTTTATCAGTACTCACTTTACAGCCTTCCTTAGAGGAGGAAATACGACTGAATCAGGAAAGTGATCCCGAACTTCAAAGGATAAAACAAAATTTAGAGAAAGGGAAATCTCCAGGATTTGTAGTACATGAGGATGGGACTCTGAGGTTCCAGAATCGTCTATGTGTGCCCAAACATGGGGAGTTAAGAAAGCAGATCCTAGAAGAGGCTCACAATACTCGTTATTCAGTGCATCCAGGAGGCACCAAGATGTACAGAGATCTGAGACAATATTTTTGGTGGAATAATATGAAGAAGGACGTTTCAGAATATGTGGATAGGTGTCTAATTTGTCAGAAAGTTAAAGCCGAGCATCAACGTCCTGTGGGTGAACTACGACCCTTAGAAATTCCAACATGGAAGTGGGATTCGATTTCGATGGACTTTGTTATGGGTTTACCGCTTTCTGCCACGAAAAAGAATGCTATCTGGGTCATAGTTGATCGACTCACAAAGTCAGCTCATTTCCTACCCATCAAGGATACTTGGGGAGTTGAAAAACTAGCTCAACTGTATGTTAAGGAGATAGTCCGTCTACATGGGATTCCTTTAGACATAGTCTCAGATAGGGACCAAAGGTTCCAAGCACGTTTCTGGCAAGCGCTTCAAAAAGCCTTTGGAACCAAACTAAACTTCAGTAGCTCCTACCACCCAGAAACAGATGGACAAACTGAAAGGGTAAACCAAATTGTGGAAGACATGCTAAGAGCTTGTGTATTGGAGTTTCAAGGGAAGTGGGAAGATGACTTGCCTCTGGTGGAATTCTCTTATAACAACAGCTATCAATCCACCATCAAGATGGCCCCATTTGAGGCTCTGTATGGAAGAAAATGTAGAACCCCATTGTGCTGGAGTGATTTGGATGAGGCACTGATTATAGGTCCTGAAATGATTCAAGAGACCACTGAAACTATAAGAAAGATTCAGGAACATATCAGAATTGCCCAAAGTCGACAGAAAAGTTATGCAGACAAAAGAAGAAGACCTCTAGAGTTTCAAGTAGGTGATAAAGTTTTTCTGAAGGTTTCACCAACTAGAGGTGTTAAGAGGTTCGGAATACGGGGAAAATTGAGTCCAAGGTATATTGGACCTTACGAAATCATTGAACAGTTAAATCCTGTAGCTTATCGGCTAGATCTGCCTATAGCTTGAGCATGTACATAACGTGTTCCATGTCTCTCAGCTTAAGAAATACATTCCAGATCCAGATCATACCATTGTATCTGAACCGATTGATATCGCTGAAGATCTAGTATATGAAGAACGTCCTGTTCAAATACTAGATCACAGGATTAAACAATTGCGCAACAAGCAGGTCCCATTGGTCAAAGTGCTATGGTCAAACCACACCTCCCAGGAAGCCACTTGGGAGACCGAAGAGGCTATGAGAACTGCATATCCATATTTATTTGAGGTAATTCCTGTATGATGAAATTCGTCAGTTTCGAGGACGAAACTTTTTAAGGGGGGAGACTGTAATAGTCCAACCCTATATTATATTTATTCTTTTCATTAATCTATGTGATTAATTTCGTCGCATTTAAATCATTGTTTCCTTTGTTATTTCAAGTGGGAAATCTAATGGGCCTCACCTTGCAATTCGAGTTTTGTTTTGTAAAATCATCGAAATTAGACCTTGATATTTATGAATTAAGTGATTTAATTATCTTTAGGTCAATCGCAAACTTTAAAAAAAAAAAAAAAAATTCACAAACGCACTCGGTTTCAGTTCTTTCTCAAAACCGAGCCCATTTAGGGCCGTTTGCGATGCAACAAGTCTTGAACCTCATTTGTTTAGCTAATCTCACTTAATTAAGCCTTAATCAAGCATGCTTTTCTTGACTTTTCTCTTTCAATTTTCAGCCAAGTAAATTGAAATATAAATTGTAAACTTTTTCATTTTGGTTCATTTTTAACCAAGCCTTTTTGTGAGCTTCTCTCTCTTCCCTCTCCTCCTTCTCTCTACACGGCCACAGCAGAAAAACCAGCACCATTTCAGCCACCTTCAACCACCAAAAAAACCCACCAAACATCCCTACTCACCACCCCCAAACATCCCTTTCACTTTCATAGACATCAAGCATCATTTCTAGCAACTTTCTCAAGCACAAAGTAAGTGTTCTTTTGACCCCTATGTTGATTTGTGTTTTGATTCTTGATCTTGTTGATTTTTGGTTCTTCTTATGGTTGTTTTAGTGATGGATCATGCTGTTTTTGAGGTCTTAAGAACCTTCTTGTTGATGGATTAAGGTAGAGATGAAGTTAGGGTTAGGGTTTCATCTTGTTCATGCAAGTTACTTGTTCAAGTGAGGTTTATTGCTTGTTTTATCCTTGTTTTGGCTTATGTTTTAATATATTGAAGTTTGTTGTGGTGTTTATGGTGTTTGGGAAAAGATGGAAGTGAGTTCAAGTTAACCCAAAGCTAGGGTTTTGTTCAAAATGCATGATTTGGACCAACTAATGCTAAATGTGTGGTGTGTGAGTATATGTGACTAAAAAGAGAGCTTTGTTTGATATGAATATGAAAAGAAATTAGGTATGGTGTTTTTGTATGAGGTTTGGATGTACCAAAGTATATTTACACACTCTTAAAAAGGAGTTTGAGTTGAGGATTGGTGAAAAACATGAAGGAAAACACTAAAGCAGTGCTGCTGGAATTTTCAGAAAAACAGGGCAGGCTTTGAAAGGAAACTGGTAATGATCGGCCAATCCAAAAATTCTGATTTTTGGTGGGGAGCTAGGTCAGTGTGTTAGCTTCAAAATGACTCTTGAATCGCATCAATCCGAGGTCTGTGGAAAAAGTTATGGTCATTTTACCGAACCTGTGCAGGATGGGTTTAAAACTGACATGTTAGTGTTCTAACCCCTTTTTAGGAAACCTAGCATGGGAGTCATGTTTTGAGTCCTTGGTGAAAGTTTTAGAGGCCTTCCTAAGCTATTTATATTGGGGTCTTACGTCCTATTCGGAGGTCGGGACAATAAGTTATGGGTTATTCTTCCCATACCCTCCTTTGAAAACCAAATGTTCTAAATTAGCTACCATGTCTCACTTCTCATTTTTTTAGTTTACATCAACGTCTTTTGGTTACTCATGAACCGTTGTGTAAAAGCTCTTCATAAGCCAGTTTTATTTAAAATTATCAGTTATGAAAACATGATCGTTTCTAACCTTATGTTCCTGTAATGGACTTTTGAGCAGAATCAAGGCCTAAGCTTCCATTTTCTTCACTTTTGTATATCTCATTCCTCTGTGCATTAACATTTAAAACTTCCAGGTACGTTTATTGCCTGTATCTTTAGTACTCAGCATGCATTTATCAAAATCATAATATTTTGATAAGCACATCAATGAATCATTTTAATCAGTGTTTCATCACATAATTGGTGACCCCGTCAGTTATCAGTTACAGGGCATTGCCCTCAGTTACCCGCGCGGCTTCAGGCCAGGTCCCTCGGTCGGCTTGGCAGGTGTACACCTATTCACAGATCGTAACAGTTACTAAAGGGGTGCACTAGCAGATAATAATCCGCAATACAGTTTTATATACATCTCATTCCCTGTTTTCACTTAAAATGAATTGCAAGTGGGCCCTAAATTACTTTTCAATGAACCTTTAACAGTACAGGGATATATGTACTGAGCTTTGGCTCACAGTTCGAAATATTTTTATGTTTTGTTTTAGGCAAATGTTCAGTGAACCGCCCTGAGGCGGGCAGGGAGGCCGGAGGTGATAAATGAGACAGAACCCTTCATGTAGTGGACGGTGTGGGAGAGCCAAGATGCTATCGTGGCATATTGTGATGTATTTTGGAGTGCCTAATGTATTTTAAGTTAACTTATGTATTTTGATGCTGCGACTGTATTTCCAAACCGAGTTATGTAAGGTTGTGTTATTCTTGGGATGTTAGAACCTTTTTGTATACAATTGAATGGTTTGGGTGTTATGATGGTGTATACCCTATTATGGGGTAACCTTTGGATTAAGATAAATCTTCATGTTTAATGCAAGCCTTGTCCTTCATGGACGGCGGTAACGCCCCGTTCATTGAGTCATTGTATCTTATTGGTATTCTTAAGCAGATGGAAACAGGAAATGGATCATGTATACTTGGGGTGTTACAATGTTGCTAGATATAATTGCTTGAATGAACGAATTATTGTAGCAACGCGTTATTGTGATGAGGAATTATTAGCCGATTAGGATTATTGGATGATGTATGGTGGTTGTTTACATGGGGGGCCATGGGACATTTTATTGAGATTGAAGAGCATACATATCGGGACCTTACCTTAGAATTCCTTAGTATTTTGCATGTAGAGGTCACTCGAGGGCCTCAGTGTCAAGCTGGGTACATTTCCTTTTATTTGCAAGGGCAGATTTATAAGTTTAACTTAGGTACCTTCAATAGTATATTTGGTTTTCCAACTAGTATGGATTTACCACACTATTAAATCACCTGAGAATTTAACCCAAATGTCTTTTGGGCCGAGTTTTTTGGAGTGTTAGGCACAGTAGTAGTTCTTCTAATTGCATCCACATTAGGAGCCTTTGCATTCGGGTAGCACAGCGTATCCTTTCTTGTTGTTTCTTTGCTTAGGATGATAGTTTGAATGTCTCGAGATTGTCTGAGTTATACTTCACGTCTTGTATGCTTATTGGTGTTTAACTTGACTCTGGGCATTCTAGGCTCGACAATGATATAGTGATGCTGCTAGCACTAAGGGTAGGATAGTCATTGGTGGTATCATCACCACCATTGCTAGATTTTTGGGTGTTAAGCTCAACCCTGAGGATCGAGTGTCTGAGTCCCAGCGGCTTGATCAAGCCGCTTTTGAGCTAATGAACTTTTACAAAGTAGAGGTTAGATGTTTGTGCTGGATTTACCTTGTGGATCGACCTGCACTGCTTCCCAATGTTGATCGGATAACCTTACTTCATTGGGCTAACCTCTATTGGGTATCTGGTGATGCCAAGGTTATTCAAACCACACCTCCTCTGCCCTCATTCACTAGTCAAGCCGAACCTAGTTCCCCTTCCAAACCACCCCCACTGACTATGCCGACCAACAAGCCGCCTTTAGGTCCTTCCAAGAGGAGCAAGTGTCCGTTCGAGCCTATGTTGTATCTGATAATGCTGCTATTTGTGACTTTATCTAAGAGCGGCACTGCGAGGTCCGTGGGATGCTTGCTACCCAGACCCAATACTTTCAAGATTATAAGGCATGTTCAGAGACCTAGCGAGATTAGCATGTCTCTTATGGTCAACTACCTCACCCTCCCTCCCCACCTCCCTTCTGATTACTTCTTGCTGCTCCCTCTTCCCTTTTCTACTCTGTGTACACATTGAGGACAATGTTTTGTTCAAGCATGGGGAGTTAGTTAGTATTTGATGGCCCCTAATGTCCGATTTGGATTAGTGTGTGCTTGCGTATGTCTCATATATATTGTTCATACCTGCATTTAGAGTTGCATTGTAGGTTTTAATTTTATGTAGTTAGAGCATGTTCGAAGTACACTTAGGTTTCTTTTCACTTTAGGTTGCATTTTAGGTCTTTATAGTTTCATTTCATAGTTTTTACATTTCCCTAGCATTGTTATTAGGAGCACGCATTCACTGAAAAAAAAAACCAAAAAAACCCGTAAAAAAAAAAAGAAACCAAAAAAAACAAATTCTCTGATGATGATCTTTGTAGATTAGGTAGACTTCTTTGGTTTATATTGATCCTTTGATTTGCCCAATTGTACATAAAAGTGTTTGAGAATGACTTTGAGAAAGTAAGCTTCATGTTTTGATCATATGTTGAGTGTGAATTGATTACCCCATGATTCTTCACATACATATTAGGATATGTCTACTAATGATCTAGTTATGACCTTGGTAGATGGTCCGTGAGGCTTTGAGATTTTAAAGACTAATTTATTAATTTAGTCTCTTGTAAATTCATGAGCGACTCTTCTTTGACCTTGTTTCTCTATAACTCACTTTGAATCTCATTCAAGATCACATTTCTTGATGCATTTAGGTAATATGATTAAGGCATTCTTTGACTTGCTAACCCAAAAGACAAAAATAGCCACCCTTGTTATGCAATATATATCCCTTGCTAGCCCCTTTGAGCATATATCCTTTTTTTTTGATTTGAACCTCTGTACATAGCCTTGGCCAAGCATTCATCTAATTCTTAAGCCAAGACTAGAGGAGCATTTCAATTAAGAGTTAGTAAGGTGTATTGAGGTTCCTTTTGGTGGATTTGGTTGGTTATTTGGTGAATTTTGATGTATATGGACATCATGTCCATTCCCATCATCAAAAATCAAGTTCCTTGGAGGAAAGTCTAGTAAACTCTTAAGTCCCACCAAGCTAAATCCAGCTCCTACTCTTCGAATTTCATGGAAAAAGCCATTACTTAGAGTTCTATTTGAAGATCAGGAAGCCCAGACTATTTACACCCGGGTTTGCCCAACAAATGACCAATCTTTGTAACACAACCTAACCTTTAGCTAACTTATAATCCATTTAAAGTGCCTACCTTATAGTTTAGGATGTTTTCTGTCGAATAAATCAAGTTTTAGGGTCATTGGACTTCATTTATCAATCCAACTCAGCTCTTAAACCCAAATTGTCTAGGGTGCAGTTTTGTGATAGTTTTAACCCAGTGTTTTTTTTGAATTACTTAGGCCTCCTTGATGTTTAAGTTTGATATTTTTCTGATATTTTGGTTGCTTAAGATCTTAGCTTTCTAGACGTGTAAAACAATTTTAGTGAAGTCTTGTAAAGTTAGGAGAAGCAAGGTCATTTTATAAACCATGCTAGATTGCACCCCAATCTGCCCAGTTTGATTAATTAGGTGTTTATGTACTCAAAAGCATAGTTTAAGCTTGATTTCTCATTAGGCAGGGATTATAGATGTCCTAAGGTTTCCCCACAAGCAAGGAAATCCAAGTCATGCCTACTAGAAGCACGCTAAACAAGAGAAAAAAAACCAAGCAGATTTGGGTTCTAGAAGCTAGTTGCTTCACAAGGAGAATTTCCCTCCTAAGAGGGTTTGCTTGAGGTGTTCCCTTACTTTGTTAGCTACCTAGGATAGCTGGTGATGCCCACATGGATCCTTGCATGCTTCCTTAGCACCTAGGATATGGATGTCATGTTGACAATGTAAAGAACGAAAAAATTTGTGAACCCCCACTAGGCTTGAAGGCAACCCTTTTCCAACATGGGGAGTGTAACGTATATGGGTGTCATGTCCGTTTCCATCGCTCAAAATCAAGCTTCTTAGAGGAAAGCCTAGTTCACTCTTATGTCCCACCAAGCCAAATCCCGCCCTTGCTCCTCAAATTTCTTGGCAAAAGGCATTACTTGGAGTTCTATTTGAAGATTAGGAAGCCTAAACTGTCTGCATCCGGCTCTACCTAACAAATGACTTAATTGTCTAACCTTTGCTACCCTTATGATCCATTTAAAGTGCCTACGTTATAGTTTAGGATGTTTTGTTGCCAATGAATCAAGTTCCAGGGTCATTGGACTTCATTTCTTAATTCAACTCAGCTCTTAAACTCAAAGTGTCCAGGTTGTAGTTTTAAGATAATTTCGACCTAGTTCTGTTTTTTGAATTACTTAGGCCTTCTTGAGGTTTAAGTTTGATTTTTTTTTAATATTTTGGTTCCTTATGGTCGTAGCTTTCTAGACATGCAAAAAGATTGGGGTGAGGTTATATCAAAATAGGAGAAACAAGGTCATTTTGTAAACCATGCCAGATTGCACCCTAATCTGTGTGGTTTGATTAATTAGGTGTTTACATATCTAAAAATCTAGTTTAACCTTAATATCCCATTATAGGGGATTATAAACGTCCTAAAGTTTCTCCCTCAGCAAGGAAATCCAAGTAATGCCTACTAGAAGCAGGGTAAACAAGAGCACAAAAATCAAGTAGATTTAGCTTCTAGAACCTAGTTACTTCACAAGGAGGACTTCCCTCCTAGGAGGGTTTGCTTGAGGTGTTCCCTTACTTTGTCGACTGCCTCGGATAGCTGGTGATGTGCATATGGATCCTTGTATGCTTCCTTAGCACCTAGTAAGGTGTTAAGCCACTAAAAACCAAGGAGAAGACACCAAGTACATTCTGGTTGGCTAGCTGTATAGTGGGCAGCCTTTTTCTCTATCTTTCATATGTAGCCAGCCCTCGTTTTGCTTGATTACATGCTTAGTAATGAATTTAGACTTCGTAATAATGACTAGTTAGACTTATGGATTGTAAATAGCTTAGTTAAGCTTGTTTTTGTACTTAACTACTTTTAAGATAGTTTTAAGCTTCCTTAAGAGGTTTCTTAAGCATGAAGAAACCTTCAAATCCTGCCAGGCAGCATGTGTACATTTTCATAAGGCCTTAGAAGCCTTATTTTGTAAGAAGTTGAATACCTTTGAGTTAAAGAAAGTTGAGCTTTGCTCCTTTGAGTTTGTTAAAACATTTTACTTGCTTATCCTAACTTAGGCCAAGTCAGGTAGGGTTAAGTAAGTCTTAACTCTCGTTTAGGTGGCGTTTCTACATCCTAATCAAGGTTAAGGGCCCAAACCTTGATCTTGGTGGTGTTTCTATATCCAAGATTCAAGATTAGATTCTATCTTTTTTCAGATTCACTTGCTCTTGGTGAATCCAACACTGAATTTGCTCTTAGTGGTGATATCTGTATCCAAGAACTAATTTAGATACACTCCATTATGTCATTATTCAATTGGATTCATCCTAATTCAAGCTTAAGTTCTCTCTGAGCTTAGTTAACATGCATTCCTCTTTTGAGTGTGAGTCAAGTTAGGCCGCATATCCATCAACTTTGGTATCAGATCTAAGTTTCTCCTTGGTATGGTAATCACCCCACGTTCCAAAACTCTTTCCCAAACACATTCTCCCAAACACAATACAAAAAAAAGCGCACAAAGATCCGAGAAGCTATATCCCCTAGGAAGTTACTCAAATTGAAAGATAAACTTGACTCATTTGACCTTAGGATGAAACAAATAGACCTCAAGAAGCAACAATAGGAGGCTGATCTACACTTTGTCATGCTTGATATGAAAAAGGAAGTTAGGTGGCCCTTGTTATCCAATGAAGGATGCAAAGAAAAGAACAAGGTGGATTAGGACGTACCCCCAAAATTTGATGAGGATGGAGATGAAGAGCTTTTAGAAATTAGAGGGTTAAATGCTCTTAAGTCGGCTATGATTTCTTCATTATGTTGCAAGGAAGTACTCCATCATTCTCCTTCTAAATTCACATATTTTCACAATGAAGTTGAGGTTTAGAATGCAAAGAATGAAGAAATTTGTGAACCCCCACTAGGCTTGAGGGCAAGCCTTTTCCGACATGGGGAGTGTGATGTATATGGATGTCATCTCCATTTCCATCGCCCAAAACCAAGTTCCTTAGAGGAAAGACCAGTTCACTCTTATGTCCTACCAAACCAAATCCGGCCGCTGCTATTTAGTTTCTTGGAAAAAGGCATTACTTGGAGTTCTATTTGAAGATTACGAAGCCTAAATTGTTTGCACCCAGGTCTGCATAACAAATGATCGAATTTTCGAACCCGAGTTACATAACCTTTAGGTAGCTTATGATCTATTTCAAGTGCCTAGTTATAGTTTAGAAAGTGTTCTTTCTAATAAATCGAGTACTGGGGTCATTGGACTTTATTTGTTAATTCAAATCAGCTCTTAAACTCAAACTGTCCAGGCTATAGCTTTAGGACAACTTTGACCCGATTTTTTCTTTTGAATTACTTATGCCTCCTTGAGGTTTAAGTTTGATATTTTTTAATGTTGTGGTTCCTTAAGATCTCATCTTTCTAGACATGTAAAAAGATTTGGGGCAAGTCATGCAAAAATAGGGGAAATAAGGTCATTTTATAAACCACGCTAGATTACGCCCCAATCTGTATGGTTTGATTAATTAGATGTTTATGCATTTAAAAACCAAGTTTAATCTTGATTTCTCATTAGTAAGGGGGATTATAGACGTCTAAGGTTTTCCCCTAAGCAAGGAATCCAAGTCATGGCTACTAGAAGCACGGGAAACAAGAGCAGAAAAACAGTGTAGATTCGGCTTCTAGAACTCAGTTGCTTCACAAGTAGGGTTTCCCTCATAAGAGGGTTTGCTTGGGGTGTTCCCCTACTTTGTTGGCTGCTTAAGATAGATGGTGATGCCCACATGGATCCTCGCATGCTTCCTTAGCACCTAGTAAGGTATTAGGCAACTAAAAACTACGGAGAAGACACCAATCGCATTCTAGTTGGCTAGCCGTAAAGTGGGCAGCCTTTTTCTCTATCTTTTATGTGCAACTAGCCCTCTTTTTGCTTGATTACATGCTTAGTGATGAATTTAGACTTTGTAATAACTACTAGTTAGACTCACGAATTGTAAATAGCTTAGTTAAGCTTGTTTTTGCACTTAACTACTTTTAAGATAGTTTCATGCTTGATTAAGAGGTTCCTTAAGCATGAAGAAACCTCCTAATCCTACTAGGCAACATGCGTACATTTTTATAAGGCCATAGAAGCTTCATTTTGTAAGAAGTTGAATACCTTTGAGTAAAAAGAAAGTGGAGCCTTTTAACTTTGAGTTTGTTAAAACACTTTACTTGCTTATCCTAACTTAAGCCGAGTTAGGCGGTGATTAGGTAAGTCTTAACTCTTGTTTAGGTGTTATTTTTATATCCTAAGCAGGGTCAAGGGCTTTTTACCCTTGAACTTGGTGGTGTTTCTGTATCCAAGATTCAAGATTCAATTCTATCCTTTTTCAGATTCACTTAAACTCAAGCTAGAATTCAGTTTGCATTCTCAGCTAAATTTGCATTCTCTTTGAATGTGAGTGGAGTGTTTGTGTATCCAACACCAAACTTGCTCTTGGTGGTCATTTTTGTATCCAAAAAGTGGTTTAGATACGCTCCATTCTGTCATTATTCAATTGGATTCATCCTAATTCAAGCTCAAGTTCTCTTTGAACTTAGTTAACTTACATTCCCTTTTTGAGTGTGAGTCGAGTTAGGCCACATATCCATCGACTTTAGTATCAGAGCTAAGTTTCTCCTTAGCCTGGAAATTACCCCCATGTTCCCAAACTCTTTGTCAAACACATTCTCCCAAACATAATCCAAAAAATAAAAGCCCACAAAGATCTGGGAAGCCATGTCCCTTGGAAAGTTACTCAAATTGAAAGATGAAATTGACTCCTTTAACCTTAGGATGTAACAAATAGACCTCAAGAAGCAACAATAGGAGGCTAATCTACACTTCGTCATGCTTGATATGAAAAAGGAAGTTAGGTGGCCCATGTTATCCAATGAAGGATGCAAAGAAGACAACGGGGAGGATTGGGACGTACCCTAAAATTTGATGAGTATGGAGATGAAGAGCTTTTGGAAATTAGAGGGTTAAACGCTCCTAAGACGGCTACAATTCCTTAATTATATTGTAAGGAAGTACTTCATCATTCTCTTTCCAAATCCACATATTTTCACCAAGAAGTTTTGGTTGATAATGTAAAGAAAGAAGAAATTTGTGAACCCCCACTAGGCTTGAAGGCAAGCCTTTTCTGACATAGGGAATGTGATGTATATGGACGTCATGTCCATTTCCATCTCCTAAAATCAAGTTCGTTAAAGGAAAGCCCAGTTCACTCTTATGTCCCACCAAGCCAAATCCGATCTTGCTCTTAGAATTCCTTGGCAAAAGGTATTACTTGGAGTTCTATTTGAAGATTATGAAGCCTAAATTGTTTGCTCTCGGTTCAGCCCAACAAATGACTGAATTTTCTAACCATGGTTACCTAACCTTTAGGTAACTTATGATCTATTTAGATTACCTAACTTGTAGTTTAGGATGTGTTCTTTCCAATAAATCAAGTTCCGGAGTCATTGGACTTCATTTGTTCATTCAATTTAGAATTTGAACTCAAACTGTCCAGGCTGCAGTTTTGGGACAATTTTAACCCGACTTTGTGTTTTGAATTAGTTAGGCCTCCTTGTGCTTTAAGTTTGATATTTTTTTATATTTTAGTTCCTTAAGATCTTGTCCTTCTACACATTTAAAAAGACTTGGGGTAAGTTGTGTAAAAATTAGAGAAACAAAGTCATTTTGTAAACCGTGCCAGATTACACCCCAATCTGGCTGGTTTGATTAATTAGGTGTTTATGTATTTAAAAACCTACTTTAACCTTAACTTCTTATTAGAGGGAGGATTATAAACGTCCAAGATTTTCCCCTAAGTAAGGAAATCCAAGCCATGCCTACTAGAACTATGGGAAACAAGAGCGAAAAAAATTGAGTAAATTCGGCTTCTAGAATTTGGTTGCTTCATATGGGGGGTTTCCCTCATAAGAGGGTTTGCTTGAGGTGTTCCCCTACTTTCTTTGCTGCTTAGGACAGCTGGTGATGCCACATTGATCTTGCATGCTTCCTTATCACCAAGTAAGGTGTTAACCCACTTAAAACTAAGGAGAGGATACCAAGTGCATTCTGGTTGGCTAGATGTAAAGTCGGCAGCCTTTTTCTCTCTCTTCTATGTGCAACCAATAATCTTTTTGCTTGATTATATGCTTACTATTGAATTTAGACTTTGTAATTATGATTGGTTAGAGTCACGAATTATAAATAGTTTAGTTAAGCTTATTTTTGTACTTAACTAATTTTAAGCTTGATTAAGAGGTTTCCTAAGCATGAAGAAACCTCCTAATCCGACCAGGCAACATGTGTGCATTGTTATAAGCCCTTAGAATCCTCAGTTTGCAAGAAGTTTAATACCTTTGAGTAAAAGAAAGTGGAGCTTTGCTCCTTTGAGTTTCTTAAAACGCTTTACTTGCTTATCCAAGCTTAGGTCAAGTTAGGCGGTGATCAAGTAAGTCTTAACTCTTATTTAGGTGGTTTGTCTGTATCCTAATCAAGGTTAAGGGCCCTTGCCTTGATCTTGGTGGTGTTCCTATATCCAACATTTAAGATTAGATTCTATCCTTTTTCGGATTGACTTAAACTCAAGCTATAATTCAGTTTGCATTCTTAGATAAATTTGCATTCTCGTTGATAGTAAGTTGAGCGTTTGTGTATTCAACAGTAAACTTGCTCTTAGTGGTGATTCGGATATCTAAGAACCAGTTGAGCTGTACTCCATTATGTCGTTATTCATTTGGACTCATTCTAATTTAACCTTAAGTTCTCTTTGAACTTGGTTGACTTACATTCCCCTTTTGGGTATGAGTTGAGTTAGGCCGCATATCCCTCAGATTTGTGTTCTTGTGTCATATATAAGAAATCCCTTGTCTTATTGTATAAAGATTAAAGAAGAGTTGAAATTCGAAGTTTGATATGAATTTCTTTGGCTAACTTTTTTGAATAAAAGAAAACAAAACAATAAAAAACAATAAAAAAAGAGAGCCAAAAAAAAAAAGGAATGAAAAGAGTGTTGGCCTTGTTTGGATTCTAAAAAGTATTTATGACTTTCAACTCTTTTTCTCTTCTTTTGGAGATATATTTTATAGATGAATTGTATTGGTCTAAGGAGAATGTTGTATGACTGCATTGGAAATGTTTAGCCCTTAGTGTATGGCTTCTAGCTACATATTTCCAAAACTTTCGTTCGTCTCTTACCTTTACCCATGGCCCATTATAACCTCATAAAGTCCTAATGATTGTCTAATGTGTATTGCATACTATTAATGTTGAATTAGAGAGTGTTATCAAGCTTCTAGTGGATGTGAGTCTATGGAATGAGAATTGAGGAGACCTTCCCACATTTTCAAACACATGTGTGATGAGTGCCACATGACTATAGAAAGGTTTTATTGGCATTACTGGCTCATTTATTTCATATGTTAATGTGATTGTATTTGATGATTTCGGAGGTTGATTCAAGCTTAACATTGTAGTCTGTGCACCGATTTCAAAAAGTTCATTTCCCCGTCCCGTTGCTAAATGATTTTTGTACTTTTAGGCTAACAGTGGATCAGCTTTGCCACTGAGATACTACCAATGTCTATCCTGCGTAGGTTGTGAATAATTTTCGATCTTAGTGTTGCTTAGGGACCAGCAATGATTCAAGCACGGGTTGAGTATGATAAGTGCTTAATGTGTATATCATTTTATGGTCATTGCGCTGTATTTTTAGGGAGAATTATGTGTTTTAGGTCATCGTTTATACTCCTATTCTCGTTTTATGCTTCGGTATGACTGTTTGATGATATTTACAGGATTTTAGACCATTTGACCCGGCATGTAACCCTCATTTAAGTGTATGTTGGACCCCCCATGGATGCCCCTGAGTTGCCATGGCCGTTGAGTAAGAGAAAAGCAGAAGAATTCGATTTCAGCCAAGACCATGGTCTAACCGTGGTGGATGCCACAGACAGTGGTAAGCTTGTAACTACTAACCTTTTCATCTTCCTTCATTGTGCGGCCAATGATGGTTTGTTTACTACTTAAAGGGCGTGTTCCAAGGTAGAAAAAAAAAAGAGTTTTTGAGCAACCATAGAAATTTTTAATACTTCTCTTACATCCTTCTTTTAGTTTAGTTTAGTTTTAATTTAGTTTTTGAGGTTTGAAGGAAGAAGCTTTGTTCATTGAGGATTAAAGATTGTTGCACAATTTAAGGGCTGCCATAGTTGTAAATTTTTCGTCCTTCCTCTGAATTTTCTTGAACTCTATTGTTTTTGTTGAATTAGAAATATGAGTGAGTAGTTTTATCTAATTTAAGGATTTATTAGCCATAGTATTATGGTAGGATCCCTTATCCTTGAAATTTGGTGTTTATTTCATTTTTGGAATTATTCTTATTTATCTTCAAATTAGAATGTTGTGAGTGAAATTCGGCCAATTTTGCTTGCTTATCTTAGGTAGTTGAGTGAAGTAATGAACGGTGAAACTCACTACTCGATCGTATTAATAGAACTTGATTTATCGAAACTCGAGAGAGGATTGTATCTTGAGAGGAGACCTAGCATTCATATATCTTCAACTTAGACTAAATTAAAGACACTTGAGAGAGTGTTAGTTGAATTTGTTGGGGCAATTTAGTTCATTTTGAAAGAGAGGGTTAAATTAAACTCCATTACAATTCCTTGAATCATTCAGTCGATAAAAAGTGCATGCTTAATCTTATGATCCAACTCTTTATTTGATAAATCAAATTCCTTGATGCTTTACCCTGATTGAATTTCCAAATAGTTAATTAGTTTATTTAACCCAACTGAGTGAAAGGATTGATCGCTTAGAAATTTCAATAGGTCATTGACTCGAAAGACTACTTTGGTTCCTAAGGACAATCTTTTAGCCTATACTACAACACCCGTGCTTTTGCGGTCGTGTCAACAACTAAGGTAAGGTGGTTTCGCATGGCCATTGTCACTAGGGCACTTGCAGTTTTCATATTGAGGGAAGTTCGCTAAGTAGTGATTTCAAGCTCCTATGTAAACAACTCGACAATTGAATTTATGAAAGCCAAAGATTTTCAGCTGGAATACGTAGTTAAAAAGACAGGGAGACAAGGTAAATTGCGATATTTTTGATAGTGGTAAGACCTACCTTAGGTCATCATATGGAACCCATTATCTTCAAATAGAGAACATGCAGGTAGCATAATATATTCATAGCCATGTACGCGTTGACACTAGGTTCAAAGAATAGTAGTAGTAGTATGCAAAATGGTATCATACCTAGCTATAAGACGGCAAGAACGGATGGAAGGCCAAGGGTAATAACCAAGGTATAGCAAGACAACAATGGCAATAAAGATAATGGCTAGCAAAGCACCACTCTAAGGTTCCCACTAAAAACTAACATGTGTTACATAAAACTTTCCACACAAAACATCATATAGGTTGACTCAGTCATGTTATGCCAGGGCGCTCAATCGAACTATATCAATGATTATCTTACATACACCCATTCAAAGTCTTTAAAGTCATGCATCATGGTTACACTAGCATGCCATATGGTCAAGCATGAAATGCAAAAATGGCAGACAAATATGAAAGCAAACTCCTAAGGGCGCCACATCATACATTAAATGATTATGTATAAAAATATTCAAACTATAACATGATATAATAAAACTCATGGAGTGCAAATAACAACTCGAAGATCATACCATAAAACACATTATATAAGTTAAATCATTTAGGTAATTCAACCACATGGTTAACCAAGCTGAAGTCAATCAAACACCAAGAAGTGCGTTTACTAAACAATTCATTCACCAAATACCTAGATGATTGATCATAATGAATCTAAGTAACTATATAAGCTGTTATGGCTTTTACTTTACACATAATGCCAGGGCCATGCATTAAAGTGCATAAATTCAAGGTAGTGTCACATAGGAAGACATCAAGGCATGTATGCAAGGGTGCAGTGCTCATCTGCAACCTAGGGTCAAAGGTATGCTTTAAGGCTAGCTTAAAGTTATTAGAAGCTGGCCATCGATCAGTTAAGAAGGGTTTAAGGGTAAGAATAGCAGTATTAATAGCCTTTTGGATATACATCAAGGCCTTATGGCACTTTGTGTTATAGGTGATTATAAGAGTCTTAGGATCTCATCGAAAGAGGGGAAGGTTCAACCCCCTATAGAGAATTTAGGCTTTAGCACTTGGTGCTAATACTTAAGAAAGTGCTGGAAGGGTATGGATCACAACCCAAGGAGGGAATGCACGAGGTGTGATAATCCCAAAGTCTGTCAGACTCTTCCTTTTGTTTCCCTTCTAAACGTATTGGGGTTCTATATAGCAAGGACACAACCAATCTCACAACAAAAGTAATATTCTGTACAGCAAATAGCATAATATATGGGCAACTTGGTGTCAATGGCAATTGTATGATGTAAGGCAGAAAGTACATCGTATAAACAACATCAATCTCACATAGGGTAACAGGAACATAATATAGGTAACAACAACCATAGTGCTAGACGATGAGCACAATTTTAGTGGAATAGTCAAGAGGAATGCGCTACCATTGCCTTAGTTTCTATCCATTCATAAAGAAGTTTCATTTAATTTCTTTAATCAACTCAAAATTCACATTAGGGAGGTATCACACCCAGTAAGATTCTCAGTCATAGAAAGCAATCTCTAATCACTTGCTAGTAGATCATCATTAACACATCCAACAATGTATACATCTCGTCACGGGGACACTCTAAAACATTTGGTTACACATAGAAAGTTATGCTCATAGAGCTAGACTCAAGCATTATTGTAAAGCGAATGGAAGCCTTTAGATGAAATAGCAAGACCTAACCAAATAATTAGAAAGGTATTTTAATACGAAAGTAAAACCCTAACTCCCTAATTAGGAAAGACTTTATCTTCCAAAGTCTATAGGTTTTCAAAGAAAAATAGCTTAACTACTTCTAGTTCTCAGTTTACTAACCTTTAAGTACATCTGCTCACTCCATTATGGGGCCCAAGGAGCAAATTGTACTTTAGGGGCAAAGAATGACTTGAAGTTAAGACATTTCCAATCATTGAGTTAAAACCAAGCACACTTTAAACTTTTAGTAAATCTTCAAGGGTGTATGCACAAAACAATTGTTAATTGAGCTAACACTTAACTAACTCAGGAGAATACAAGTCATTTAGCCCATACTCTAGCAAATGGCTCACCTTTTTAATCAATTGGCTTACTCAAGTCACACATAATTAATCAGACACACCAAAGTTCATACCAAAAACAAATTTATGCACAAAAGCACGGCATGTGTCACATCATCACAAAGACATTCCTAGATGGCTATATGAAATACAAGACTCAGGTCACGGCCTATGGTTGCAGGAACCTTGCTCTGATAGCATCTATAACACCCCTACCCATTAACACTAGTGATGTTAGCGATTTCTTAAATTTTGGAATGAAACGGACAGAGTTTCACCTAAAAATTGACTATAACTCAGGCTTAAAGGCTTATATTAGGTTCATGCAATAAATAAAAGCATAGAAGATATGTCCACAAGCTCAATGGCTACACGACGGAGATCACAACTCTATAGGCTACACGCCTGGACTACACCAAGTATATAGCTTAATAAAGGAAAGAAATAAAAGGATACAACTCAACGGATTACACATCCAAAGCACTGAGGCTTATATCTCAAAATAACTAACTTCAACTACACAGAATGACCGACTACTCAGATGGTTAGCCTGCGCAGTAATTCAAAGTGACTGCTATTTAATATGCATTACATGAATTATAGCAATTAACTCACATATATTCAAGAAGTTAAAAATACATCACAATACGTCACTAAACTCATAAACCCCACATACAAAAACATATAATCTCTTTTTTTACACAAAAAAAGGAGACTCCATCTCAACTTACACGAACTAACTTCTACCTGTCATTTCAAGAACCTGGGGAAAACGGGAATAGAGAGGGGATGAGCTGTCACACACTCAGTTTTTGAATGACTCCCAATCCCAAGAAAACAAAACAGTTGTACATAATACTTTTAAGTAGCAGTCACACACATTTTGATATTTAATATTACATAATAATCATATAAGGTCTCCCATATTCGTTATTACTTCAATAACCTCCAAGATTCAATAGGTATCCCTATCCTTCTTCTATTACACGCATAAGAGATCTCAACTTGCCTCACTATGACTCTTGAATCTCAGTAGTGACAACCATTTATTACACTAGCTTGACATCACATGGTAGGCACGCTAGACTTAATTACAAAGTCACTCATGCAGAAATTGAGGGATTGAGAATGGTAGAGTGTTTAATTCATACATAAGCATTTATCAACCATGAGTCCAATTAAAATTACCCAGTGGGTTCTTTTAGTAAGAAAATGGGATTCACATATAAAAGGCAAGGACCATCACTTAAACCAAAGTAAGCATTTACAAAACAATCATTATTCACTTAAAACTCATTTGGAACTCACTAAAGCTCTTTTCAATAGTACATGCATTTTTTCAAATCTTTACAGTAGCATAGGCCTCAAATGAGGAGTTTTCATCACGTAACAAGTACGAAATCATTTCATAGGGAATGGGATTCTCATATTTGTGCTCGTTCAAGTGAGATCGTCACTCATATTTCATGGTAATGCCCGAGGCCTTTCATATTCCGTGCATATTTGCCCTCGTCAGGGTCTTATAGGGTTCCCACCTCTAGGTCTACTCCCTAGGAATAAGGGTTGCCGCATAACAGGTCTACCCCCTAAATATGTGTTCTAACCTCGTCAGGGTCCTCTAGGGTTCCTACTTCTAGGTCCGCTTAGGGTTCCTACTTACTGAGTCTGCTCCCCAAACTTATGTCTCACCCTCGTCAGGGTTATCTAGGGTTCCCACTTTTGGGTCTGCTCCCACGGAATTGATTAGCACTATCCTCGTAGCCTAAAACATTCTAGATACATCTTAGTTTGAACATGTTTTGCATAGAAGTTCCCATTGCATCACAACAGCGCCATTTTCATTTTCAAGAAGGCCAAAATGCCTTAATAAACTCAATTTAAAAATCACTTATTCGCAACCAATGCATAACTAAGTTCGCTTAAAAGCATTCTTATCAAATGAATGGCTTAAGAGTCATTATTAACCACAAGATTCATGAAGATTGCCATATCACATTAGTTCACACACATAGTTTTCAACGCATGCCTTCAAGCACAATGCAAACATATTCTTTCGTAATTCGTGTTGTTTCCAACTCGGTAGCCCATTTAAAGAACTTCTGAAAACAATTAAGGGATTATTAAACATTCAAGTTACTTGTTTGACTAATGAAGACGTTGCTCTAGTCATTGTAACAAACAAACTACTCTTAAGCCAATCACATGGGGAATTTATTTATTCAAAAGCCTCAATGTAAGAATGTAGGGTATGGTTAAAGCGAATCAAGTAAGATTCAACCGAAACGACTCCTAGTTCACAAATGATTTAGTACGAGACTTTTAAGCACGCAGGCAACTTGGAACAACTAAGATTACAACTCTTTAGCATAGAACTTAGTCATGACATACACACATAGCACACACATGAATCATAGGCTAACAAAATCACAGCCCAGTTTAGCTGTATGGCATAACCAGATTCTGGCGAATAACAAGTAACACACGACATCAAACACAGAATTGCACTTTATAATTTCACAAAACTTTTGTACATCTCGAACTTCTTCCTCATAGCACCGTCCAAAACAATCCTGGAAATTATTTCAATGCCAATCCTAAATCATTTCAATGGATCTCAAACAATCCACCTAACCCATAATTCTCAATTCATTTAGAAGTCATCTTCATAACCAATTCAACTAATAAATGAATGAATAAAACTTTGTAAATTATTAATACGATAGGGAATCGAGATTCACCCACATTGATTCCAAGCTACAGCACCCGATTTAGGCTTGGTCGCGGCGATTTTGAAATTGGGCTCAAGTCACCCTCTTCTGGTTGTCGCCACGTACCACCATGCATCTTACTCCTCTCTATCTCTCTCTCTCTCACTCGGGGCCACGGTAGAGTAAGGCCCTTACCCTGTGTGATCAATATCCCATTGTATGTGTGCCTTTACCGGCCCCCTTTATCAACTCGAACTCTCTTTCTGTCTCCTGGTTCGAGGTATGGTGTACGGCCTTCAAAACCCTAACTTTGTAAACCCTTCTTGTGTGTCACCAAGTCTGATACTAGCCAGTGGTGACATCAGGAACTAGCGGTCGGCGTCGAACCTTGCCGTCGATCTCCCTTGCTATCTCTCCTCTCGCTTTCTAGATCCTTCTGTCGGGCTTTGGGGGTCGTGAGGAAGCAGAAGCCTTGATGCATCTATTCTGTTCTAGGATAGCATCCGAGTCCTCAAACACCCCTTTTTTTGTTTTCCTTTTCTTATTGTTGTTGCTTTCTCTACCCATTAAATTAAGATGAGTTTGGATCTAAAGAGTCTAATCCCAATTAATCTCGACCACAAATTTTCTAATTCAACTTGCTAATTTCTACGTGATTATGCCTTGGCCTAACTTTTAACGAACCCACTAAGTTCTTGTAATCGCGTAATAAATAAGGAAAGTTTATAAAATTACTTCACATATATCATTACGCTCAATTAGCACACAAACAAAAATACTCTAAGATGGGCAATTAACAAAACATAATCATTGAAAATATTTATCTAGATAGTTACAAAAAGATCAAAAATTCTCGGCTGTCACACTTTCACCCTTTAAAAGAATTCGTCCTTGAAATTCCGAAGTCTAGGGTAGTAAAACATAGGATTTGCATAACATGGCACAAACCATCTAAACTCACAATAGAATCCAAAATCGTACTTCACAACTAATATAGCTTTTCAAATCAGTAAAACAAAAGGCTTATGGTATCCAGCCTCCTCCTTGCCGATCCTCCTCAAGCATCTATTCACACTATTAAGGCACCGAGGGCAAATTGCACCGAAGAGGGGCAAATGAGTCGGCATGGAAAACTATATTAAATTATTTTAAAAGGAACACATGCCTTCAATTATCTAAACACTATTCGCATCGTGACCAATAACTCTATGTTTATGCATCACTATAAGTTGGCATCTAAAGGTATGACAAGTAGGCCATAACAAAAAATCAAGGTCATATGTAAGTACTTTCATTCTAAAATAAGAATTCAAATCACTTTTAGAATCATGATGGTTAACCTAGAGACTCCTATAGCACATTAGAGTGATAAGGGCACCACATGGCATTACCCTAGTATAGTGACATCACTTGGAATCAACAACTCAATGTCCTCAAGACTAAGAATCATAAGTAACATAAATCAGCCTAACATGTATATAACAAGCAACTTGCAAGAGGATAACAAGTGCAACTACCATTTATCATGCAAGGGAAAAACTTAGAGCAGCTATATAACGAGAATGTGGGCCGATGTGTAATAAAAGTTTAGGATAGGCCTGAATACAAGCTGCTCAAGAAAGGAAAAAAATTTAATTTCTTGATTGGAATAGGTTTGGCACACAATCCGCCTGCCTGGCAAAGCCTTAATATAGGTTAACTACCATTCTATGAGAGTTTAACTACCAAGGTAAGGTGGTTTCGTATGGCCATTGTCACCAGGAGACTTGTAGTTTTCATGCGGAGGGAAGTCTACTAAGTAGTTATTTCGAGCTCCTATGTAAACAACTCGACAATTGTATTTATCAAAGCCGAAGATTTTCGGCCCTAATACATAGTTAAAAAGATAAGCAGATAAGGTAATCGCGATAGCTTTGATAGTGGAAAGACCTACCCTAGGTCATCATATGGAACCAACTATCATTAAATCCAGAACACGCATGTAGCATAATATACTCATAGCCATGTAAATGTTGACACTAGGTTCGAAGAATAATAGTGGTAATATGAAGAATGGTATCATGCCTAGCTACAAGACGACCAGAACGAAAGGAAGGCCAAGCATAATACCCAAGGTTTAGCAAGACAAGAATCGTAACAAACATAATAACTGGCAAAGCACCACTCTAAGGTCCCCCTTGAAAACTAACACGTACTATATAAAACTTTCCACACAAAACATATTATAGGGTAACTCAGTCACGTTATGCTAGGGCACTTAGTCGAACCATGTCAATGATTATCTTACACACACCCATTCATAGTCTTTAAAGTCACGCATCATGTCACACTAGCACGCTATATGGTCAAGCATGGAATGCACAAAGGCAAATAAATATCAAAGTAAACTCCTAAAGCCACTACATCATGCATTAAATACATATGTATACAATTACTCAAGCTATAATATAAGATAGTAAAACTCATGGAGTTTAAATAATGACTCGGAGATTGTACTGTGCAACACATTACATAAGTTAAATCATTTAGGTAACTCAGCCACATGCTTACCCAAACTCAAGTCAATTAAACACCAAGAAGTGCATTTACTAAACAATTCATTCATAAAATACCTAGATGATCGATCATAATGAATCTCAGTAACCATATAAGCAATTATGACTTTTACTTTACACGTAATGCCGAGGCCATGCTTTAAAACATGCATATTCAAGGTAGTGTCGCATAGGAAGACATCTAGGCGTGTGTATAAGGGTGCAATGCTGATTTGCAACCAAGAGTCAAAGTATAGTTTAAGGCTTGTTTAAAGTTATTAGAAGCTAGCCATCGATCAGCTAGCAAGGATTTAAGGGAGAATAGCAGTATTAATGACCTTTCGGATATACGTCGAGGCCTTAGGACACTTTGTGTCATAGGTGATTGTAGGAGTCTTAGGATCTCATTGTAAGAAGCGAGGGTTCAACCCCCTATAGAGAATTTAGGCTTCAACCTTTGGTGTTCATCCTTAAGAAAGTACTAGAAGGGCACAAGTCACTACCCAAGGAGAGGATGCATGAGGTGTGACAATTCCAAAGTTCGTCAGACTCTTCCTTTTGCATCCTTTCTAGATGTATTGGCGCTTGATATAGCTAGGACACCACCCATCTCATAACAAGAACAACATTCTGTATAGTAGATAGCATAACATATGGGCAACTCGGTATCGGTGGTAATTGTATGATGTAAGGCAGAAAGTACATCATATAAACAACATCAATCTCATATAGGGCAACAGGAACGTTGCACAGGTGACAACAACCATCGTGCTAAACGATGAGCATAGTTTTCATGCAATAGCTAGGAGGAGTGCACTATCATTGCCTAAGTTTCTACCCATTCATATGGAAATTTCATTTAATTTCTTTAAACAACTCAAAATTCACGTAAGGGAGGTATCACCTAGTAGGATTCTTAGTCATAAAAAGCAATCCCTAATCACTTACTAGAAGATCATCATTAACACATCTAACAATGCAGACATCTCGGCATGTGGGCACTCAAAAACATTTGATTACACATAGAAAGTTATGCTCATAGAGCTAGACTTAAGCATTATTGTAAAGCGAATGCAAGCCCGTAGGTGTCACAGGAAGACCTAACTAGATAATTAGGAAGGTCTTTTAATGCGAAAGTAAAACCCTAACTCGCTAATTAGGAAAGACTTTAACTTTCAAAGTCTCTAGGTTTTTAAAGAATATACCAACCTTTGAGCACGTCTGCTCACTTCATCATGGGGCCTGAGGAGCAAATCATTTGTTAGGGGCAAAGAATGAGCTTGAAGTTAACAAATCTCTAATCATTGAGTTCACGCCAAGAGCACTTTAGACTTTCAGTTAAATCGTTAAGGATGCATGCGCAAAAGAATTATTGATTTAGCTAACACTTAACTAACTCATGAAAATACAAGTCATTTAATCCATACTCTAGCAAATAACTCACCTTTTCAATCAATTGGCTTAGTTAAGTCACACATAATTAATCAAACACACCAACATTCATACCAAAAACACATTTATGCATAAAAGCACGGCATATATCACATCATCCCGAACACGTTCCTAGATGGCTATATGAAATGCACGACTCAAGTCACAGCCTGTGGTCGTAGGGCCTTGCTTTGATACCGTCTATAACATCCCTAACCCCCTACGACAAGTGATGTTAGTGATTTCTTAAATTCTAGAACGAAACGGCAATGTTCCGCTAAAAAATTGACCATAACCCAGGCTTAAAGCCTTACACTAGTTCTCTGCAATAAACAAAAGCATAAAAGACATGGTCACAAGCTCAACAGTTGCACACCAAGTATATAGCTCAATGAAAAAAAAGAAATAAAAAGATATAGCACAATGGATTCCACATTCGGAGCACTGGGATTTACATCCCATAATAACTAACTTTAACTACACAAAACGACTAACCATTTAGATGGTTGGCCTGCGTGGCCATTTAGAGCGACTGCTATTCAATATGCATTGCATGAATTATAGCAATTAACCTACATGTATTCAAGAACTTAAAAATATATCACAATACGTCACTAAACTCATAAAACCATGTATAAAAACATAATCTCTTTTTCTAAGGTAAAAAGGGAGATTCCTTCCCAACTTATGTGAATCGACTTCCACATGTCATTTCAAGAACATGGAAAAATGGGAATAGAAAGGGGATACGCTACCACATGCCCAGTGAATGATTCCCAACCTAACACTGCCGTAACTGCACGGGTAGTCATAGCATGGATAAAAGGACCGTCCTTAGGGACCAAAGTAATCTATTGAGCTTTGTCTACTAGAATATGCTAAGCAAAGGTTAAATTAAAATGTTTTAATTCAACAACTTCAAATTTGCTAATTCTAAATCAATTAAGAAAAAATGCCTAGGAATTCATGTAGTTAATAAAGGTGATTGGATTGAAATGATAAACACGTGCTTTTCTCTAATTGGGTAATTTTGAGGAATTATAATCTATCCAAAAAAATTTAGTTTATTCTTTCAAAATCAACCAAATTTTCCTAAACCAAGCAAAAGTCGTTCTTTCAAACTTATTTATCGTAATCCAAGTTGAATATTTTCGATTACACTTTAGTCCTCCCAACATGCAAAACCCCCCTTTGAGTGGACGGTATGTTATGTTTTTATTAAGCAGTCTAATAATCAAATGTCACTTTTCACTTTTTCACTTAATTGTTTCAAATGTGCAAGCAACCTTTGGCCAAAAACCCACTCACAACATGATAATCACTTGATAGAACGAAATCAAACCAATAATGGAACAAGCATAATTCTATTGATTAAAACATGATCCTACTACAATTTCATAAGCTAACAAATCCTTAGACGAAATAAACTACTCACACATGATTAAAGATTAAACAACAAAGCAATAATTCGGCGAAATCTGAGAGAAAGGGCTTGATAGAGACAACCTTAAACCAAGGGCTTTAAACTACCTCAAAACCAAACACACTCAAGATTTCTCACTAGAATAATAATCAAACTAAAAATCATAACTAAAAAGAGTAAAATTTAGAGAAAGAAAATAAACTGTGTTGTGCTTCCTCTCCTCTTTGCTGCTGTATAAGATACTTTTGTAGAGAAGCTTGGATGTTTTCAGCTACACATCGGAAGGAAAAGGAAGAGGCAACACCACAGTCTATGACAGGCACCACGATCTGACCATGGTTTTGGCTGGAACTGATTTTTTGCTCTTGTCTTGCTCCACGGGCATATCATCACATGGATGTCTGTGGAGGAGGTCAAAATACAGCCAAGGAGGGTCAAATGCTGGGTAAAAAGGCCTAAAATCCCGTAAAACACATCAAGCAACCATACCCAAACATAAATCAAGAATAGGAATATAAAAATATCTTAAAGCACATAATTCTCCTAAAAATGTGGTAAAATGGCCTTAAAATGATGTATACACTAAGAACTTATCAAACTCCCCCGTGCTTAAATTGTTGCTTGTCCTCAAGTAATGCTAAAGCCAAAATTATACACGACCTCCTCAGGACAGATATAGGTAACGTTCCAATGGCAAAGCTGATCCAAAGGTAGCCCAAAAAGATGGCAAAATCATTAGCAAATAGATTAGGGAATGAAATTTTCGAAAACCACTGGATAGACCCCAATGCCAAATTTGAATCAATCTCTGAAATCATTAAATACAGTCACTCAACATATGAAACAAATGAACCTAGCAAGGTTAGTAGAACCTCACTATAGTTATATGGCCCTCAACAATTTTGTGTTTGAAAAATTATGAAGGTTCCCTTCCTTAGACTTAAATCTACCATAAGCTTAACAAGACTCTCAAATTCGCCATCACTAATATGGAAACACACAAGATAATCATGAGGATTTTCATAGGGTTGTAATGGGGCCATGGGTAAAGGTAAGAGGGGAGCAAGTGTTTTGGAGATGTGGAGCTAGGAGACATAGACTAAGAGCCAGACAATTCCAATACATCATACAACATCGTTCTTAGACCAACACATTTTATCAACAAAATACATCCCCAATTGAAGAGACAAAGAGTTGAAAAGTCATAAAAATTTACAATTCCAGCAAGGCTAATACTCTCTTTCTGATTCACTTTTCCTTTCCCATTTTTTCTTTTTTTTGTTTTAATTTTTTTTGCTTTGTTTTTTTTTTCAAAAGAGTTAGCCAAGGGCAATCTATAATGAACTTTAAAGTCCAACCCTTCCCTAAACTTTGTACAATAAGACTAGGGATTTCCTTTTAATCAATTAAGATTACACATCCCTTTACCAAACAACCAAAATCTACTAAAAGATCTCAACTCTCCTTCCTAGCTCCCAAATCAAACTGGATGCAAAAGAATGAAACAGTCCTCTAGACTTGGCTTAAGAGTGAGATAATCATTTGGCTATACGCTATAATAGGAGGTTCAAATCAAGAAAAACGGATATAAGCTCAAAGGGGCTAGCAAAGGATATAATATACAACAAAGGTAGCTATTTGGCCATTGGGTTTAATAAATCAAAGCAAAATGTCTCAATCATGTTGCCTAAATGCATACGCGAAATTTGATCTTGGATGAGAATCAAAGCAAGTTCTAGAGATATGATGTCATGGAAGAGTCACACATGAAAGAAACTTGAGACTAAATTAATAAATAGCCTCTAAAAGCTCAAAGCCTCATGGGACATCTGCTAAGGTCATTAGTAGCTTGTTTTTAAACACATACCAAAATTCATGCAAAGGCTCATGGGGTAATTAACTCGCACTTAACATGTGGTCAAAATATGGAGCTTATTTTCGCAAACTCCTAAAATACTCGAAACTCCTAATAAAAGAAAAACTAAAATGCAACCTTGAATGAAAACAAAACCAAATGCACTCCGAAAATATTGATAAACAAAACTAAAAACTAAAATAAAAACTCCAAGAACTATCACAAATAACATATATAAAACACAAGCACACCAAACCAAATCAGACGTTAGACACCAAATATAATGACTACCTCCTCCATGCTTGAACCATATATTGCCCTCAATGTGGGCACATAATAGAAAAATAGAAGGGGAGTAGCACAAAGCAATTAGGAAGGAGGTGGCGGAGGAGGATGGGGTGGTTGGCCATAAGAGATATGCCAGTCCCGCCAGGTCTCCAAGCATGCCCTATAGTCCTGGAAATATTGAGTCTAGGTGGTAAGCATCCCACGAAGCTCATCGTAGTGCTCTTGGACAAAGTCCTGAAGTGCAGCGTTCTCAGAAGCAATAAAAGCTTAAAGGGACACTTGGTCCTCTTGGATGGACCTAAGGGTGTCTTGGAGGTCGAAATAGTAAGTAGGGGGTGGTTGAAAGGAAGAACTATGTCTGGCTTGACCAGAATGAGGGGCTAGATGATGGGGTGCGGGTTGAACAATGTCGGCATCACCAGCCACCTAGTAAAGGTTATTCCTTTGAAGTAAGGTGTTTCAATCGACATTGGGAAGCGGCAAAAGCTGGTCCCTAGGGTAAATCCATTACAAACGCCTAGCCTTAACTTTACAAAATTTTATAATTTCTAAGGCAGCTCGATTAAGCCACTCGGACCCAAAAACTCTATCCTCAGGGTTGGGCTCAACACCGAAAAATCTAGTAATAGGAGTCACAATGCCACCTATGACTATCCTACCTTTAGTGCTAACAGCAACACTATATAATTGCTTGGCCAAAAATGAATTGGGGTTAAGCGAGAAATCATCGAGCATGTAGGTCAAGAAGCACCACTCAGACAATCTTGAGACATCTAGACTATCATCCCAAGCAAAGAAACAGTAAGCGAAGATATGATGAGCTACTCTAATGTAAGGGTTCCTGATATGGGTGCACTTTGGTAAACTAGTCCTATACCTAACACTCCCTAAATGCTCGCCCCAAAATACAATCGAGTTGAATTCGTAGGGGACATGTCAGTTCGGTAAATCCATACTAGGTGGGAAATCGAATATACCGTTAAAGGTCCCTAAGTTCAATTCGTATAATTATCATTACAAAATAAAACGATATGTACCCGCCTTGACATTGAGACCCTCTAATGACTTAGACATAGAGTGCACTCAAGAACTCTAGGGTCAGGTCCCAGTATGTGTGCTCTTTTATTTCTATAAAGTATCCTATCCCATCTCGTGCAAACAAACACCTAATATCTTCTAACATTCCTAATCGAGCTAACAAATCCTCATCATAATATCAAGTTTCCATAACTATACGTTCATTCAAACAATTATATCTAGCAATATGATCAGGATTCGTTAAACCAAGGGGTAAGGAATGTTACCTTGAGCACACGCATTAGTGGAGGTTCGAGATGTCCTTTGAGGTCGGGTTGGTGCTTGACTTGAGAATCCAACCTCTTTGATACTCCTTTGTTTTTTGGTTGGCGCCATTGTTGCGAAATGAACCAAAAACTAAAACTAAAACCTAAACAAGAAAATTTGAGGAAGAAAAATGAAGATTATAAGTAAGAAGAAGAAGAATTAGAGAGAAAAACATAGTTATGGTGGATGAGTGAAGGTGAGATAACATTGAAGAAAAAGAAGAAGAAAAGGATGAAATTTGTGGAGGAAAGAGAAAGTTTAAGTGAAAAGGATGAATTTTGAATGAAAATGGGTGAAAAATGAGAAGAAATGAGGTAGGATTCAAGGGGTTGGCTATGGAGGTTTAGAGGGAGAAAATGGAGGTAGAAAGAGAAGGAGCTTCAAAGAAGAAGATGATTTGGGAAAATTGAAGGGTCATTGCGATCAAAACCCTTGACCGGGGGCCGTAGTAGGTCACCACGGACTGTGGGGTTCACGATGCTCCGGCCGTGGTGTCTGCTGACACCATTATTTTTTCAGTTTTTCTTGGTTTGCCACCCCACGACCGCAGTGCCAAGTGTCTTGGCTGTGGTGCTAAACATTTTTCATTTTTTTTTTGTTTTTTTTACAAGAACAAAAATCAAAGCTAAGAAAGGAAAAGGGGAAAAAAAGCTTGGGTCGCCTCCTAAGAAGTGCTCTTTAAGGTCAAGAGCTTGACCCTTCTTCTATACTCAGTCTGGATGATGTTGGCCTTATTATGGACCACAAAATCAAATGTCTTCAATTGAAGGTATCATCTTAAAAGCTCTAGTGAAAGGTCCTTCGTCTTCATCAATTTATGCCATAATCCACTATCAGTGTACATGACATACTGCATATGTAGCCCATCAGATGGTCCACTATCAATTTGCTCAACCCCAAATCAAAATCTGTATCAAATCCTAGTATAAGGGGCAAAGAGAGAAGAGCTTGAGCAAACCTACAGTAATCACTCATAGAAGATTCGTTAGAAGCAGCGGCCTCTACCATGGCTATGCCAGGCGCCATAGGAGCAGCAAACTCCACCTTAGCATACCTTGGGTTAGGGTCCTCAGCCTTGTTAATCTCAGGACAAGGGGGGAGATTCATCTAACAAAGAATAATTAGGAGAAACCACTTTCTCCTTCATATGGTAAAATGCAGCATAACGCCCTTGCTATTCAAATGTAATTCGTCCCTTTCTTACATCTATATGCAACCAGCTGTAGCCAAAATGGTCCAACCCAGGATCATTTGAGCATCATCGGTCTCGGGCATATCAACTATAGTAAAGTCTTTGAATACACAAATATCTCCTATATTGACTGGCACGTCTTCTAATTTGCCTATGGGTTGCATTTCAAAACAGTCCGCTAACGACAGTAAAAATAGTGCGGCTTAGAATGGTCCTAGGTGAAGCTTATGAAACCAAGAATATGGCATTAAACTAACGCTTGCACCTAGATCGCATAAAGCTCTCTCAATTTTCACGTTTCCTACAATACAGTTGGTAGAGAAGCTACCTGGGTCAGAAAGCTTAGGTCAAAAAACGGTGTGGATCTCTACAGTGTCATTCTCTATGAATGTGGCTGTCTTCCCAACATCATTTCTCTCCTTACTTTCATCCATGGTTATTTCTCTACCCTCTTCCATAGCTATATCCTCTAGGTCAGTGAAATCCTCCACTTCTTCCTTCAAGTTGAACCAATGACAATGCTCACGAGGGTTAGGTTTGGGCTTACTAGGAAGTCCATCTTGGACGCATAGATGAAAGGCTAGCTTTTGGGCAATCTGGGCTTCCAACATCTTGTTATGAGTTGTAAGCGCATAAACCCTTGAGGCTAATTGCTTAATGTACTCATCCTTCTTTTGTTCCACGATAAGCATACCTTCTATCATTGCTTCTAAATTAGATTTTAGGGGTACTTGAGAAGAGAAAGGAGGTTTGGATTCATTGGGGGCATATTCAAAGGGTTATAGGTACTAGAGTAAGGGTCATTGGTTGGTGTTGGGTTGAAAGTTTGAACATAGTTAACTTCACTAGGGTCTTGGGAAAAAGGACTCCTAACTTGATAATTCAAAGTCGCATGCTCAATAGAACTACATATTTCAAAGGGGGAGGAGCATTAGAATTCACAGCATTAAAATTCATTTGGTACAATATTTGAGTCATAGCATCTACTTTAGCAGAAAGCAGAGTAAGCACATCAACTTCAGGCTTACCTCTAACCCATTTGGGTTGGCCTTGTTTAGTGGACCATTAGAAATTGTTAAGTGTCGTCTCCTCAATTAGGTTATAGGCCTCATCTCTAGTTTTATTCATCAAAGTTCCTCCCGTCGTCGTATTAATAGTGGACAGAACAGGTTGGGTCACACCACTATAAAAATCTTGGATAATCATCCAACATTGAAGACCATGATGGGGGCATAAACGCAACAAATCTTTAAACCACTCTCAAGCTTCATAGAGCGTATCTTCATCTTTTTATGTGAAGTTGGTGACTTGATTCCTCAAAATTGCCGTTTTGCTTGGAGGGAAAAACTTGGTGAGGAAAACTCTTGTTGACTCATCCCAAGTGGTAATATATCCCGATGGCAAAAGAGTGTAACCAAGCTCTTGCTTTATCCCTTAATAAGAAGGGAAATAATTGCAGTCGAATGGCATCGGTGGAGACTCTATTGAGCTTCAAGATGTTGCACACCTCTAAAAAGACCAAGACGTGTAGATTCGAGTCTTCAAAAAGGGTCCTCCAAACTAGGATTGTTGCACCATGGAAATGAGTGTGGGTTTGAGCTCGAAATTATTGGCATTAGCATTAGGGCAAGTGATACTTGAGGCGATCCTTTGGACTCTACGGGTCACAAAATCTCGAAGTGTTCTTCTTTGGTTGCCTACTCCTTTCGCCATGTTTGTTGAATTCCTTCTTGCCTCGCGTCTTTGTTCTTCAATCTTTTGCTTCTTCCTCCTTAAGCGAAAGGTCCCCTAAATCTTAGGATCGGGTTCGTATAGAAATGGACTTTGCATAAACGGGGAAGGTTCCTGCAAGCACTATCACGAACACCACCAGCACAATCAAATAAGAAAAAATAATAAAAAACATAAAAGACAATAAAATCCTTAGTCACTTTTGTAAGAATAACTCAATAATAAACAGATTGATCCATGGCAACAACGCCAAAAAATTGACCATCGCCGCAAGCGCACGGGTAGTTGTAGTATAAATAAAAAGATCATCCTTAGGGACTAAAGTAATCTATCAAGCTTTGTTTATGAGAATACGCTAAGCAAATTCTAAATCAAGAGGTTTTGATTCAACAACTTCAAATATGCTAATTCTAAATCAATTAAGGAAAAAATGCCATGGAATTCATGTAGTTAAGAAAGGTTATTGCATCGAAATGATAAACATGTATTTTTCTCTAATTGGTTAATTTCGAGGAATCGCAATCCATCTAAAAAAATTTAGTCTATTCTTTCAAAATCAACAAATTTGCCTAAGCCAAGCAAAAGTCATTCTTTCAAACTAATTTGTCTTAATCCAAGTTGAATATTTTCGATTACACCCTAGTTCTCCCAACATGCAAATCTCTCTTTCGAGTCGACGCTATGTTAGGTTTTATCAAGTTGTCTAATAATCAAATGTCACCTTTTCGTTTTTCACTCTATTATTTCAAGTGTGCAAGCAAACCTTGGCTAAAAATCCACTCACAACATGGTAATCACTTGACAGAACGAAATCAGTCCAATCATGGAACAAGCACAATTGTATTGATTAAAACATAATCCAACTACATTTTCATAATCTAATAAATCCCTAGACAAAATAAACTACTCACACATGATTAAAGATTAAACAACTAACCAATAATTCTGCGAAATCTGAGAGAAAGGGCATGATAGAGACTACCTCTGACCAAGGGCTCTAAACCGCCTCTAAACCAAACACACTCAAGCTTTCTCACTGGAATAATAATCAAACTAAAAATCCTAACTAAAAGGAGCAAAATTTAGAGAAAGAAAATAAATTATGCTATGCTTCCTCTCCTCTTTGCTGTTGAACATTGAGACTTTTATAAAGAAGCTTGGATGTTTTTAGCCACACAGCCTAAGGAAAACGAAGAGGCAATAATGTCACAGGTCACCACAGTCCATGGTAGGCACCGCGGTCTGACCGTGCTCTTGGCTGGAACTGATTTTCTGCTTTTGTCTTGCCCCATAGGCATAGCATCATATGGCTGTCCATAGAGGAGGTTAAAATACATCCAATAAGGGTCAAATGTGATGTACCGCACTCATGCCCTGATACTAAAATTGATGTACCACGCTCACGCTCTTTTACTAAAATTGATGTACCATGCTCACGCTCTGATACCAAAAAATTGATGTACCTTTCAAGGGTTAAATCCTTAAAGGGACACAAGGGATTTTGTACTTAGAATCAAATGATTCCATGTGGAGAAAAGATAAAAAGGATAGAGAACTAAATCAATCTTTAGATACAGAAATACCACTAAAGACCAATCTAGCTGAAAACTAAACTCTCACTTAGATACAGATTTCACCACTAAGCTTGATTTTAGGGCCCTTAAGCTTAATTAGGATACAGATATCACCACCTAATCAAGGCTTAAGACTCACTTGATCACCACTCATATTGGCCTAATTAGAGATAAGCAAGTGGAGAATTTGAAATAACAACACTGAGGAGTTACAAACTCAACTTCAGATTTCAATTTCACAACACTTGAGTACAAAAGGGATGTTTACACTACTTATAAGGCACGTCCATTCCCTTCCTTAGTCATTAGGTAATCCTTAATAGATTACTTAATGCTTAGGAAAGTCACTAGGTATAGTTAACTATCAAAACACATAGTTTAGTGCATAACAGAACTAAAATAAGCACAAACAAATGCAATGGCTTAAAACTAATTAGCTTAAGCTAATCTTTGTGGATTCTAGACTGCACGAGTCATGTTTCCTCCCTTGGAAGGAAAGAACACACGGCTGCCACCTCAAAGTACAAGAGGAATGCATGCGTGGCACCTCGTGTTGAAGTGGATGAATGCATGCTTGCAAAATGGATGAATCTTCCTCTTCCACATGGCACTTGCTACCTTCATGAGTCACTTAGTGAGTCAGCTCAAGCTTCCAGCCAAGCACACACACACACCTTGAAGGAGAAGACCCACCTAAGAGGGAAAACGCCGAGGCTGAGCAAATCGCTACCTGGCTGATGCATGCAGGCTAAACTTCAATGCTATTGGACAACTGTATTTTGATGACTAAGTTAGGGTTTCCTTTAGGGGCGAAATCCTCAAGATGTCTAGAAACCCCCCTTTTTTGAAAATGTTGATTTGGACATCATTAAGTGCCTTAATCACCATGATCTTTTAAACCGTGCAAATTCTGATGATTGCTGGGTGGCTTCGACAAATTAACTAAACTGACCCCTTTAACGTGCTCTTCTCCCTTTGTGTTAGCATAAGAAATAAACTAGGCATCCTAACGGAATTAAAAAAAAAATAATTACATGATTTGGATGTCATTTGAGCTATGAAATAATAAAAGCAATACCAAGTAAAAACTGCCTCAAAACTACAGCCTGGATAGTTTCAGTTCAAGAGCTGATCTGAGGTACCAAATGAACTCCAAATGAGCTAAAACGTATTTTGCTAGAAAACTAACTTCTGGAACATAAAATACATGGTAAAATATTTGACTTAAACCTCAAAGAGGCCTAAGTAACTAGGCTCTTAATAATTAGGTATGCTGCTGGAATTAATCCGACAAATACCTCCTTTGAATCCTTTGAAAGATTTCGATAAAAATACTTAATTTAAAAATTGATTTAATTGCATAATTAAGTTTATTAGGATGTTAATAAACTCTCTTAGAAGAGAAATCAAAGTTATCAACTTTAAAACTAGAAATGGTTCAAAATGGCCTAAACTGAAAAGTGTTTAGTTTAGGACTTGAAAATTCCCATGTTATCTTGATTTTGACATGACTCTTTGGCATGGTTTGAAGGTTAAGGATGTCAATTAACATCCTAACCATAAGAAAAAGATCTAAGCCTCCTGGAGGTTTAGGAAAACAGATGCATAAGTCGGTTTGTGCATGAACTAAAAAAAAAAATTGATTAAGGCTAATTGAGGACCATGAGCCGATCTACATCATCCTCCCCTTGTTAGAAAAAAATTATCCTTAAATTTTCACCATATGATTTGGTTGAAATAACACCTACCATTTGAATAGGTCTTTCTTGGTCTTGTAGGCTCTTTCCCATTCATTCCTCTTACTAATTTGAATATGGTTTGAAGGGGATCCTTTGGACTTGTCTTGAACAACAAGCAATGGTTCACTGTGAGTAAGGAAAGGGTTCAAATTCTCATGGTGCTTTTGTGGTTTGCTTTCATGGAGTTTAAAGAAGGGTAAAGGTGCTAAGGTGTTCTCTTTTTCTCCAGTTGTGATCAATGAACATACCTTGATGTTCTTGCTTTTTTTCATCCTTATCACCTTGAAAACCACTAAAAACATTCCCCAAAAGAATCATTTCTCCCTCATCAACTTTCACCTCAACTTCTTCTTGAGTTTCCTCCTGATTGACTACCACATTTTCTTCTTTCTTTTCCTCAACCTCGCACTCCTTCACGGCTTCCCATTCAGCCAAGGTGATAACATTTCTGTTTGGGCAGTCCGCAGTTGTGTGTCCAAGTCCTTGGCACTTAAGGCATCTTCCTCTGCCAAAAGCGCTAGGGTGGGGTTTGTTTTACAGGAGCAGACTCCATTATGGAGTTTGGATCCTTTGTGGCATGGAAGGAGAGGGAACCACAGGTTTAGGAAAAGAAATGGAACTTCCCTTATTAAAAGGTTGGTCCGGAAGTGGGGGCTGAATAATGTATATATTCAAGGGGTTTATTTTCATTTCTCAAACTCCACTTCAAGGAAAGTAAAAGTCCAACAAGATCATGCCTGGAAATGTTCACTTCTGGTTCCATTATATGAATTCCATGATACAGGACACTTTAAGGAGTTTATGTTGAACTTCAAAGTGCCTTTTTCAAAAAAGATTTCCAAATGGGGATTAAGAACATCATGCGCCATGCCCATAAATCCTATTACTATTATTGAGCTCAAGGAAGGTCAAGAGAAGCTTAAGGAGGCCACGTAGAGAGCCCTCACATGCAAGAAAGCCATGGAGATCCCTAATAAGCAAGTACCTAGCTCATTCGCATATACCCCCGGTTTTGTCATGCTTTTGCAGCAAAATGTACTGGGCCAAATTGCTGATGGTCCTTACATTAATCAAGCTTAAAGAATAAGCTTTCCAACAAGACCAACCATGTTTTATTTGGAGTTCATTTGGTCGGTCAACCTCAGCCCACAAGATCGAATATCAAACCGTAGGCTAGTTTTGGGCAGTCTCCACTCTTTGGCCCATAGCTTTTAAACGGCTGATCCAAATGCTATGAAACCACCTCTCCTGCAACGTAGACATCCTAATCTTTCCAATAAATTAAGAATTATTGAATTTGGATCAGCAACCAGAGAGATATACCTATTTGAAATTGGGTAAGTTGTTGATGTGAAAGCATTAAATGCAAAACGCGTGAACAATGTGAATGCTCCCCATTTCGGCTCTTGCTGCTTTGTGCCTCTTCCAAAGCCGTGTCTCCCCTCCTCTTGTAAGGCCAAAACATGTGGGAATTGTAGATTCATGAATCCTCTTTGCTGCTACACTCTTTTCACACCAAAAGACATCAAGAGACACACCTCTTCACCCTTGGTGCATCCAAATGTAGCTGTAGCAAATTTACTTATTTTCTTCACATCCTTTCATGTATTTTTCTTTTACCTTTTCATGTGTAAGGCCTCTACTATATAAGGGCCATAGTTTAGAGTCATGATTGATCAACTTTCGGATTAAGGAATACAAATTCAGCATTTGAGTGGATTCTCATTTGTGTGTTCAAAACCTGGTTCTATATCTTAAGTGTTGGCAATCGCAAGTGGTGTTCTAGGTCTCTTATTCTCATCTAGGTGGTGATTAACTTCTGTATCCTAGATTGGATTAAGGGATTGCCCAAGGTTTGACTTGAGTGGCTCCATTGGATTATCTCAAAGTCAAGTCTTGAACTATCCTTCTCACTTTCCTTGTTTTCTCAATTACAAAAACCACAAAAACACTTAGCTTGGTCATTTGGGCTCTCTTTTATATACATAATTTGGTATCAGAGCCTAGGTTGCCTACTTGACCAAGCTTTCAAATCCAAACACATCCACAAATCAGCCCCATGCACATCAGGTCCTACCATGACTTCTAACATGAGTATTAAAAAGTGTTCTAAGTGTCAAGGCTTTGGTCATGCACCCTTGCACTGCCCCAACAAGGAATTCATCACCTTGACCGAATAAGAAGCAACCATGAAGGAAGAAAAAGAAGTTAGCTATCCATTTGTCTTAAATAGAGAAGGACATTTTCAAGAAAATAGTGACGCTAACTTTGATCTACCTCCCATCTTTGATGCCTATGATGAAGTAGATAATGAGGTAAATTGGAGCCTACCTCCAAGATTTGATGAGCATGAACCCAGCCCCATTCAACCTTCCCAAACCCCCAAACCACAAAAAGCCTTACAAAAGAACCTCTTACTCACCTCTCTTTTCCCAACCGAGTCTAACCCTAGTTTTTACCCTCCCCTTGCCCTCTTTTATGGACCCCATGCTCATACTGCTCCTCAAAAGATGCCTTATGACTTTTTCCCTCAAAGAACCCCACTTCATAAAATTGACCTCTTTTATGAGAAGAAAGAAAACCCTTCGAGTTTGAGGACAAACTCCAAACAACCCAGGGAGAATAACGTATATATTCAAGGGGTTCATTTTCATTTCTCAAACTCCACTTCAAGGAAGGTAAAAGTCCAACAAGATCACGCCTGGAAATGTTCACTTCTGGTTCCATTACATGAATTCCATGATACAAGACACTTTAAGGAGTTTATGTTGAACTTCAAAGTGCCTTTTTCAAAAGGGATTTCCAAATGGGGATTAAGAGCATCATGTGCCATGCCCATAAATCCTACTACTATTATTGAGCTCAAGGAAGGTCAAGAGAAGCTTAAGGAGGCCAAGTAGAGAGCCCTCACATGCAAGAAAGCCGTGGAGATCCCTAATAAGTTAGCACCTAGCTCATCCGCATATACCCCCGGCTTTGTCACGCTTTTGCAGCAAAATGTAATGGGCCAAATTGCTCATGGTCCTTACATTAATCAAGCTTAAAGAATAAGCTTTCCAACAAGACCAACCACGTTTCATTTGGAGTTCATTTGTCAGTCAACCTCAGCCCACAAAATCGGATATCAAACTGGAGGCCAGTTTTAGGTAGTCTCCACTCCTTGGCCCATAACTTTTGAATGGCCAATCCAAATACTATGAAACCACCTCCTCTGGAAACTAGACATCCTAGGCTTTACAACAAATTGGAAATCATCAAATTTGGATTAGCAACCAGAGAGATATACCTGTTTGAAGTTGGGTAAGCTGCTAATACGAAAGCATTAAATGCAAAATGCGTGAACAATGTGAATGCTCCCCATTTCAGCTCTTGCTGCTTTATGCCTCTTCAAAAGCCATGTCTCCCCTCTTCTTGCAAGGCCAAAACTTGTGGGAATTGTAGATTCATTAATTCCCTTTGCTGCTACACTCTTTTCACACCAAAAGGCATCCAGAGACACACCTCTTCACCCTTGGTGCATCCGAATGTAGCTGCAGCAAATTTACTTATTTTCTCCACACCCTTTCATGTATTTTTCTTCTACCTTTTCATGTGTAAGGCCTCTACTATATAAGGGCCATAGTTTAGAGTCATGATTCATCAACTTTCGGATTAAGGAATGCAAATTCAGCGTTTGAGTGGATTCTCGTTTGTGTGTTCAAAATCGGGTTCTATATCTTGAGTGTTGGCAATCTCAAGTGGTGTTCTAGGTCTCTTATTCTCATCTAGGTGGTGATTAACTTCTGCATCCTAGATTGGGTTAAGGGATTGCCTAAGGTTTGGCTTGAGTGGCTCTATTGGATTATCTCAAAGTCAAGTCTTAAACTATCCTTTTTGCTTTCCTTGTTTTCTCAATTACAAAAACCACAAAAATACTTAGCTTGGTCATTTGGGCTCTCTTTTATATACATCACGGAAATAGGGAAACATGTTTGAGTATGCAAGAGGGTGGGCTAAAGGCACCCATCAGCTTACGTCTCATCTTCTTCCAACTTCTCACCTTCTCTTTTCCTTTCTTTTTTCTCTTAATCTTGTAATTCTGCCACCAATAAAGTGTACAACCTCTCAATCTTGCAACAACAACTTTGAACTTCTCTTGGTCATTAAGGATACAACAAGCAAAAACTCGTTCCACCTTAGATAACCAACCTGTGAACTCTTCGTCTTGGCCATGAAATTTTGGAATTTCGAAGCAAGCATATCCAATATCAATCAAAGCTAGCTCTTTTTCCTAGCTCATTAATGATGGCATGATGGACGAGTTCTAGGGTTCTTTGTGGGCTAATTTTCATATTTGGTTTTTTGTATTTGGTTTTGGTATTTTGTTTTTTAGTTTTTTTTGGTGTATGGATGCGTGGGTTTATGGCACAAGGATAAAACTTGCTCTGATGGCAAAATTGATGTACCACGCTCACGCTCTGATACCAAAATTGATGTACCATGCTCACGCTCTGATACCAAAAAATTGATGTACCTTTCAAGGGTTAAATCCTTAAAGAGACACAAGGGATTTTGTACTTAGAATCAAATGATTCTAAGCCAGAAAAAGAGAAAAAGGATAGAGAACTAAATCAATCATTAGATACAGAAACACCACTAAAGACCAATATAGCTAAAAACTAAACTCTCACTTAGATACATATTTCACCACTAAGCTTGAGTTTAGAGGCCTTAAACTTAATTAGGATACAGATATCACCACCTAATCAAGGCTTAAGACTCATTTTATCACCACTCTAATTAGCCTACTTAAAGATAAGCAACTAGAGAATTTGAAGTAACAACAATACGGAGTTACAAACTCAACTTCAGATTTCAATTTCATAACACTTGAGTACAAAAGGGATGTTTACACTACTTATAAGGCACGTCCATTCCCTTCCTTAGTCATTAGGTAATCCTTAATAGATTACTTAATGCTTAGGAAAGTCACTTAGTACAGTTAACTAGCAAAACATACGGTTCAGTACACAATAGAACTAAAATAAGCACAAACAAATGCAATGGCTTAAAACTAATTAACTTAAGCTAATCTTCAATGATTCTAGACTGCATAATTCATGTTTCCTCCCTTGGAAGGAAAGAACACACTGCTGCCACCTCAAAGCACAAGAGGAATGCATGCGTGACACCGCGCGCTGGAGTGGACAAATGAATGCTTGCAAAATGGATGAATATTCCTCTTCCATATGGCACTTGCTACCTTCATAAGTCACTTAGTGAGTCAGCTCAAGCTTCCAGCCAAGCACACACACACCTTTGAAGGAGAAAACCCACCTAAGAGGGAAAACTCCTAGGCTAAGCAAATAGCTTCCTGGACAACGCATGCAGGCTGATCTTTCATGCCATTGGGCCACTGTATTCTGATGACAAAGTTAGGGTTTACTTCAAGGGGGTGAAACCTCAAGATAACTAGAAACCCCCCTTTTGAAAATCTTAATTTGGATGTCATTAAGTGCCTTAATCACCATGATCTTTTAAACCGTGCAAATCCTAATGCCTACTAGGTAGCTTCGACAAATTGACTGAATTGACCCCTTTATCGTGCTCTTCTCCCCTTGTGCTTAACATACAAAATAAACTAGACATCCTAACAGAATTAACAAAAAATGAATTACATGATTTGGATGTCGTTTGCACTATGAACAAATAAAAACAATACTGAGTAAACACTGTCTCAAAACTACAGCCTGGACAGTTTCAGTTCAAGAGCTGATTTGAAGTACCAAATGAACTCCGAATGAGCTGAAACATATTTTGCTAGAAAATTACTTCTTGAAGGTAAAATACATGGTAAAACATTTGACTTAAACCTTAGGCTCTTAAAAATCAAGTATGCTGCTGGAATTAATCCGATAACTACCTCCTTTGAATCCTTTGAAAGATTTAGAGAAAAATACTTAATTTAAAACTGATTTAATTGCATAATTAAGTTCATTAGGATGCTAATAAACTCTCTTAGCAAAGAAATCAAAGTTAAATAAAGTTTAAGTTGAAGAATCAACTTTAAAACTAGAAACAGTTCAAAATGGCCTAAACTAAAAAGTGTTTAGTTTAGGACTTGAAAATTCCCATGCTATCTTGGTTTTGACATGACTCTTTGCATGGTTTGAAGGTTAAGGATGTCAATCAACATCTTAACCATAAGAAAAGGGTCTAAAGCTCCTGGAGGTTTAGGAAAATAGATGCACAAGTCGCTTTGTGCATGAACTAAAAAAAAAAGTTGATTGGGGCTAATTAAGGACCATGGACCGATCTACATCAAAATGCTAGGTAGAAAGGCCTAAAATCTTGTAAAATGTATCAAACAATCATACCAAAGCATAAATTGAGAATAGGAGTATAAATAATAACTTAAAGCACATAATTCTCCTAAAAATGTGGTAAAATGGCCCTAAAATGATGTATACATTAAGCACTTATAACAACCCCAAGAAAACAAAACATTTGTACAGAATACTTTTAGTAGCAATCACACACGTTTTGATATTTAATATCACATAATAATCATACAGGGTCTCCTATATTCGTTATTACTTCAATAACTTCCAAGATTCAATTAGTATGCCGGCCCTTCTTCTATTCCACGTATAAGAGATATCGACTTGCCTAACTATGACTCTTATGCCTCAGTAGTGATAACCACTTGTTACACTAGCTTGACATCACATGGTAGGTATGCTAGAATCAGTTACAAATTGACTCATGAAGAAATTCATGGATTGAGAACAGTAGAGCATTCAATTCACACATAAGCATTTATCATCCAGGAGTTCAATTAGAATTTCTAATGGGCTTCTTTTAGTGAGAAAATGGAATTAACGCATTAAAGGCAAGGACCAACACTTAAACCAAAGTAAGTATTTGTAAAATAGTCGTTATTCACTATAAACTCACTTAGAATTCAATAAATCTCTTTTCAATAGTATATGCACTTTTCTAAATCTTTGCAGTAGCATAGTCCTTGAATGAGGAGTTTTCATCAAATAACAAGCATGAAATCATTTTATAGGCCATGGGATTCTCATATTTGTGCACGTTTAAGTGAGATCGTCACTCACATTTCATAGTAATGGCCGTTGTCTTTCATATTCAGTGCACATTTACGCTCATCGGGGCCTTATAGGGTTCCCACTTTTGGGTCTAATCCCTACGAATTAGGGTTCCCATATTCTGAGTCTGCTACCTAAGCTTGTGCTTTACCCTCATTAGGGTCCTCTGGGGTTCCCACTTCTAGGTCTGCTCCCCAAGAATTAGGTTTCCCGCTTATCAATTCTACTCTCTAAACTTACGTCTCACCCTTATCAGGGTCCTCTAGGATTCCCAGTTCTAGGTCTGCTTCCAAGGAATTCACTAGCACCATCCTCTTAGCTTAAAACATTTTAAATGCATCTCATTTTCAACACGTTTTGCATAAAATTTCCCATTATATCATAACAATGCAATTTTCATTTTTAAGAAGGACAAAATGCCTTACAAAACTCAAATCAACTTATAATAAGTATATAACCACTCATTTCGGCAAATTATACTTGTAAACGAGCTAATAACCAAGCAAGCATTCACTTTCCAAGGAATATTAAAACTCATTCTAGAAATCACTAGTTTGCAACCTTTGCATAACTAAATTTTCTTAAAAGCATTCTTATCAAACTAATGGTCTAGCAGCCATCATTAACCATAAGATTTAGGAAGCTCGCCATATCACAGTAGTTCACATACGTACTTATCAGCACACGCGTTCAAGCACAATTCAAACATATTCATTCGTAATACACGTTGTTTGCAACTCAATAGCTCATTTAAATAACTTCTGAAAACAATTAAGGGATTATGAAATATTTAAGTTACTTATTTAAGTAATATGGACATTTGTTTACTCAGTGCAACAAACAAACAATTCAGTCATGACTTACACACATAGCAGATACATGAATCATAGGCTAATGAAACCACAACTTGATTTAACAGCATGCTACAACTAGATTCTGAGGAATAACAAGTAACACACGATATCACTATATAGAATTACACTTCGTAATTTCATGGATTTTTCACACTGCCTAAACTCCCTCCTCAGCATACTGTCCACAACAATCCTTGAAATCATTTCAACTCCAATCCCAAATCATTTCAATTGACCTCAAATAATCCACCTACTACCCATAATTCTCAGTTCATTTAGAAGTTATCTTCACAGCTGAATCAAGTAACAAATGAATGAATAAAACGTTGCAAATTATTAAAAGGTTACGGAATCAAGAGTCACCTACCTTGATTCTAAGCTATAGGACCCGATTTATGGTTGTTTGGGGTAATTTTGAAGCTGGACTCAAGTTTCCTCGTTCCTCCCCTTCATTGTTATGCCCACCTCATTCCTAGGTGCTGCTCTACCGCCAATCTACCACCGGCAGCCGCCAGAGACCAGGCAATGGTGTTGGGGGCCGACGTCAAACCTCATCATCGATCTCCCCTGCTATCTCTCCCCCTCTCTCTCTCGATCAGGGGGTCGCGAGGAAGAAGATGCCTCGCTGCTTCTGCTGTTTTGGTGGCTAACACTCGAGTCTTGAAACCTCCCTTTTTTTTCTTTTTTTGTTGTTTTCTCTACCCATTAAACTAAAATAAGTTTGGGTCTAATTAGTCTAATCCCAATTGATCTCGGCCACAAATATCCTAATTCAACTTTCCAATCTTTGCGTAATTATGCCTCAACGTAACTTTTAGCGAACCCACTTAGTTCATGTAATCGTGTAATAAATAAGGAAAGTTTATAACATTACTTCACATAAGTCATTATGCTCAATTAGCAGGCAAACAAAAATAGTCTAAGATGGCTAATTAATAAAACATAATCATTGAAACTATTAATCTAAATGTTCCGCCAAAATTAAAAATTCTTGGCTGTTACAGCTTCTTTCCACAATGCCGAAGTTTTTTAAAGGTCCTCTGTACATAGTCAATTTCTTTGACGCTCTTAGGAGCCATTGGTAGGTGGCTCCGTCATTCTTCTCCAAGCCTTCTCCAAATCTCTCATCAGTACAATAAAAGTAATCTTATTTGGGAAATTATTTGTGGCGGATAATAAATTATCATATTGAATTGAACTGAGTCTCCAAGGCCCAATTTGAAATGCTCAAAGGTTTTACCAAAATTGAAATATGGGCTGTTATTCAATAACAGAGGATGCTCATTGCCTGTAGAAATCTTAACTTTGGCCCCCTGCTGGTGCTGTGTTTGACTTGGTGAGTATTCAAGTAAAGGTGTGATGGTGTCCTACCTAGCCAAGACCTTGTCCATGGTGAATCAAGTCCAGAATGTCCAAGAACAAGGTCCCAAGTTCAAAGAATAGCTCACATTTTGCAAGAAGCTCAATCAGCTACAGCTGGGTTGAATGGCTGGAAAATGCCCGGTTTTGTTCATCTCATTAGTTAAGCTAAATTGTGGCTTAAGTCTAATATTTTTGCATTTTTGAAATCCTTATCATGTCTACTTTTAGGCCCAAGCATTCATTTCCAATCATGCACACAAGAAGATGGAAGATCAAGGTATTTTGTTTAATCGCCCAGTTTTGGTCTAAAACTGCACCGTTGAATGTTTATGTGGAATTACCGCACTTAAACATAGTTTAACCTTGGTTTCTTTACAGGGGGTTTGTACATACCCTAAGGTTTCCCCCCATGGGCTGAAAACAAAATCATGCTCACTTTTGATGGGGTTGAATTTGACTGTAAAATCGGGCCAGAAACTACCATGAACCCGATTCAACCGCATGGCTGCATTTTTTCTCCTCCTATGGGTTTGCTTCTTCCAATCCTAAGTGCCACACGATCCAAGGTCTCTAGAAGGCCAATAATCAGCTACAAAAGGTGTTTGCATTGAGAAGAACAACAAATAGGAGCCAAGCTGCAAAAGGCCTTATCTCCTGAAGACTATTGGACAGCCGTAAAGGAGCTTCCAGTTTTCGACTGGCTCACATGCTTCTAGCTAGTGTTCTGGTTGTTTAGGCTTAAATATGGATTAATTAAGTTGTAAGCATCATTTGTTTTGCTTTTCTTAGAGATAAGAATGTAATTAGCTTAGTTTTAAGCATGGTTTGTACACTGTTAGCTCTAACCGTAGCGCTTAGCTTAAACTAACACCTTTCCTCCCTAGGAAGGAAAGCTAAGGTGCATACTTGCTTGCTAGGATACTTGCTAGGTGTGTAACTTAAGAAGGTCTCGGTCATTTTGCTAAAACACATTACCTTTGAATGAGAAAAACTATTTGAGAGCATTTGAAGTTTTCGTTTATCAAGCACTTAACTTGCTTATCCTTAACTAGGCCGGTTAAGGTGATGATCAAGTGAGTCCTAACTTTGATTAAGTAGTTATTTTCTATATCTTAATCAAGCTTAGGGGCTCTAACCTTGGTTTGGTGGTGTTTCTGTATCCAAAACTTAAGATTAGCTCTATCCTTTTTATCTATTTCAGTCACGGGTTCAAGGAGAAACCATGAGCGTTCATTGATCTTCTTTGCATTTCTATTGATTGTAAGCTTAATCCCTTGAGCTTTACATTATATTTGGTATCAGAGCTTAGATTCTCCTACGCCTGGTGTGTTCCCTAGACTTCCAGAATCATTTCCATACCCATTTCTCAAGCACAAAATTGATTTTGTTCTATGCTTAAACCGGTTACACCATGAGTACTAGTTTGAGCATAGAAGAGAAACTTGATGCTGTTTTGAAGAGTAATCATGAAATTACTTCTTCTAATTAAGAATTGAAGAGTTCTAACTAAGAGTTGAAGGGTCAGAATGAGTATGTACGCAAGCAGCTAGGTACTTTTCTCAAGCAACAGCAAAAGATGTGTGAAGAACCCGTCCAATCAGAACCACGAAGACAAGAGCAAGTGTTTAGCCATACTCTTGATTCATCTAGTGAGGATGAACCAGTGAGAATGGTTAGACAAGACCCATGGAAGCAAGAAAACTCTAATGACTTTAGAGTTGAAATTCTAGAATACGAAGGCAAGCTTGATCCAGATGAGTTTTTGGATTGGTTGCACACGGTGGAGAGAGTGATCGAGTATAAGGACATTTCTAAAGACAAGAAAGTCAAGTGGGTGGCCTTAAGATTATGTAAGTATACTTCTTTATGGTGGACACATTTGTGTGCAAAAGGAGTTAGGGCATGAGAGTCCAAAATCAGAACTTGGGATAAGATGAAATCTAAGTTGAAAGCTAGGTTTCTCCCACCTACGTATGTTCAAGACTGCTGTTCCCAACTTCATAATCTAAATGAAGACAATCTAAGTGTTGAAGAGTATACTAGAGAGTTTGAGAAGCTTACGATTAAAGGCGATCTTCAAGAACCAGAAGAACAAACAATAGTTAGATACTTGGGAGGACTTGATCCTAGGTATTCTAATGCTGCTGAATTACAAGCTTATACTACTTGTGGTGAGGTTTACGTGTCAGCTAACAAAGTTAAACAACAAAAGAAGGCTAGACAGTCCTTTAAACCTCAGATTTCCAAGCTCTTAAACCGAAACACACCCTTTAACAAGGGGAATTCTAATCCACCTCCTAAGCCTACAAATCCTTTTGCCTCTAATCCACAAAGAACCCCAACTCCACAAAAGGCCCAAACACTTCCAAATAGACCTAATCCTAATCCTATGAGCACTAGAAGATGTTTGAGCTGCTAAGAGTTAGGGTACATAGCCTCGGATTACCCTAACCGACAGGTGATCACTTTGGCCGTATGGAGAGCCGTGGATGAACAAAAGAAAGAGGAGAAATTGGAAGGTGAAATTGATGAAAACCTTAAGGAAAACCAAGAGGAGGTTGAAGAAGAAGCTGATGAGGGTGAGATGTTAGTTTTGAGAAAAATTTTGAATGGGCAGAAAGGTGCTAAGGATGAACAAAAGAAGAATATTTTTCACACGAGGTGCCCGGTTAAGGACAAGGTTTGTTCGTTGATAATTGAATGTGGGAGCTGTGCTAATGTGGCTTCACTTAGCATGATTGAAAATCTAGGCTTGCAAGCTATAGCCCATCCCCATCCATACAACATACAATGGCTGAATCAAAGCAAAGGACTCGAAGTTAACTCTCAGTGTCTCATCTCTTTATCCATTGGTAAGAGTTATCAAGATGCGCTTTCGTGTGATGTCATACCTATGGATGCATGCCATGTCTTGCTAGGCAGGCCGTGGATGTATGATAGGAAGGTAATGTATGATGGTTATCAGAATACATACTCCTTTTTAAAGGGAGGCAAGAAGATTACCTTAAAGCCATCAGCACCATCTAAACTCCACAAAAACAAACCTACAAAAAAGCCTGAATATTCTGGTTGCTTGCTTTCCTATAGTGAAACTCTTTTAAAGGCTTCAAATCATGAATTTAAGGCTTTTAAAGAGTGGATACTAAACGTCCATGATGAACCAGAATCACCCATGCCTACTCACCCCATTGCTAAGTTACTCATCCAAAAATTCCGTCATTTGTTTCCAGAGGAAATACCCATACGTTTACCTCCCAAAAGAGATATCTGACATCACATTGTTCTCATTCCTGGTTCAATCCTTCTAAACGACCCAACATATAGGATGAACCCAAAGGAAACCATGGAGATTCAAAGGCAAGTTGAAGAGTTAATGTCAAAGGGGCTCGTACGTGAGTCTTTAAGCCCTTGTGTTGTACCTACCTTGTTGGTTCCAAAGAAGGGTGGCAGCCAATGAATATGTGTGGATAGTAGAGCTATAAACAAAATTACAATCAAGTATAGGTATCCCATGCCTAGCCTTGAACATATGGTGGATGAACTACATAGCTCTAAGGTGTTTTTAAAGATTGATCTTCAAAGTTGATACTACCAAATCAGAATCCATGAGGGAGATGAATGGAAGACTGCATTCAAGACTAAAGGTGGATTATATGAATGGCTTGTCATGCCATTTGGTCTTTCTAATGCTCCTAGTGCATCCATGAGGCTAATAAATCAAGTATTTAAGCCTTATATTGGCAAGTTCATGGTAGTCTACTTTGATGATATTCTGATTTATTCTAAGGACGAGCAAGCACATCAAGAGCATCTCAACTAGATTATGCATGTCCTGGAACGTGAGAAGTTGTTTGGTAATCTTAAGAAATGTACTTTCTTCACTCAAGAAGTTACATTCTTAGGTTACATTGTTTAAGAAGAAGGCATAAAGGCAGATGAAGGAAAGATAAAGGCTATTCGGTCTTGGCCTCAACCACAAAGTATACATGATGTTCGAAGTTTTTATGGCTTAGCTTCCTTTTAAGGGAGGTTTATTCAAAACTTCAGCACCATAATGGCCCCCGTGACTGAAGTGCTTTAGGGTACATCATTCAAATGGAACCGCAAAGCACAATCTACCTTTGAAGAAGTGAAAAAGAAACTAACTCAAGCACCGGTTTTAGCATTGCCATGTTTTGAGAAGGTTTTTGAAGTTGAATGTGATGCATTTGGAGTTGGAATTGGGGGTGTTCTTACTCAAGAAGGTAAACCATTATCCTTCTTTAGTGAGAAATTGTGTGAATCAAGACGAAAATACTCCACATATGACAAGGAATTCTATGCAACAGTTTAGTGTTTAGAGCATTGGAGCCATTATTTAGTGGCTAGTGAGTTTATATTGCATTCTGATCATGAGGTTTTGAAGTACATTCAAGGCCAGCACAAGCTTAACTAATGCCATACTACATGGGCTGAGTTCCTTCAGTCATTCCACTTCACCGTCAAGCATAAATCAGGAAGATTAAATCAAGGTGCAGATGCATTATCAAGGAGGCATCTCCTTTTGTTTCAACTGGATGCTCTTGTTCTTGGTTTTGAGCATCTTAAAAGTTTGTATGCTTAAGATGAAGACTTGGGGACCTATATTCTATATGCTTGAAGCACCTAAAGGGGGATTTCTTAGTCGAAGAGGGCTATTTATTCAAAGCAATACGGCTGTGTATTCCTAAGTGTAGCACCCGCGAGCTCTTGATTAGAGAAGTTCATCGTGGTTCCTTGGCTGGACATTTTGGTGAGTCAAAGACCTTAATCATGTTAAGGGAACATTATTATTAGCCAGGGATGGAGAAGGATGTACTAGACATCCCAAGAAGGTGTGGTATATGCCAAGTAGCCAAAAGTCATACCTTACCTCACGGTTTGTATACTCCACTGCCCGTGCCTACGCTACCTTGGGTGGATGTGAGTATCGACTTCATTTTGGGTTTGCCTAGTACCCAAAGGGGCAAGGATTCCATATTTGTGGTGGTAGATAGGTTTTCAAAGATGGCACACTTCATACCTTACAACAAGACCAATGATGCTGCACACATTGCAGAGTTATACTTTAAGGAAGTAACAAGACTGCATAGTATCCCTAAGCCTATTGTTTCTAATAGGGATACAAAATTTTTAAGTCATTTTTGGATCACTCTATGGAAGAAGCTTGGCACTAAGTTGCTGTATAGTGCCACTTGCCCCTTGATTTAAAGAAACAAATCAAGCTAGGTAATTTCATTTTGCTGCCTAAAGGATGAGTAAATCATCCTTATTTTGTTTAAGACCTAAAGCAGCAAGCCACGGGTTGATTCCAGTAGCTAAACCATTTTTACGTGCTTAATTACTTAGGCCTTCTTGAGGTTTAAGTCTAATATTTTTCATTGGCATTGAAGTTCAGGAAGTTAGCTTTGCACCAAAACAAGTTTCATCCCATTTGGACTTCATTTACCCATTCGAAATAGCAAATAAACCCAAGGTGTCCAAACTGCCTAGCAGGACCAAAATGTACCCGATTTTGTTCATCTCATTTCTTAAGCTACGTTTTGGTTTAAACCTTGGATTTCTACCTTTTTGGAATCCCCAAGATGTCTACTTCAAGTCCAAGCATTAGTTTCCAATCATACCTGCAAGGATGGGAGATCAAGGCCCTTTGTCAATCCGATCAATTTTGGCTCCAAACTGCACATTTAAATATTTTAGTAGAGTTAACCTACTTAAACATGGCTTAACCTTGATTTATTTATTGGGGGGGTTTATACACATCCTAAAGTTTCCCCTCATGGCTTGAAAACCATATCATACTCACTTTTGCTAAGTTTAAACCAAGTCAGAAAACCAGTCAGAAAGTAGCCATGAACCCGGTTTATTTTGCCTTCAACCATGGTTTTACTCTCCTTTAGCGAGAGTGGCACACTCTTCAAGGCTTGGCACACATCCCTAAGCATCAATCATGAGCTGCAACCTTAGGAAGGATGGCCAATAGGAAGTGAGAAGCAAAGGAACATGTCTCTTGCATCTCATTGGATGGCCGAAAAGGAGACTTTGCTTTACAGCTGGCTAATGGCATTTCAGCTAGCACTCTGGCCGTTTGAGCTTAGGTGTGAGTTGATTACAATGTAATAAACATTAAACTTGCTTTACTTTATGCTTTGGATGTATTTAGATTAGTTTAAGCTTGGTATGTACACGGATTAGACTAAACCGTATGGATTAGCCTAGTTAACACTTTTCCTTCCTAGTAAGGAAAGCTCCAGGTGTGTGTGTGTGCTTGCTAGCTTGGTTGTTTGCAAGTAATAAAAGGAAGCACACTACCCTTTGCAGCTTCATAACATATGTTGAATGAAATTTTAGTTTGAGAGCTTCCAGCTTTCTCTCTTCAAATACTTCACCTGCTTATCCTTAATTTAAGTAAGTCCAAAGCTTTGTTTAAGTAGTGTTTTTGTATCTTAATTAAAGATTAGGGACCCTAAGCTCATGTTTGGTGGTGTTTCTGTATCCAAATATTGAGGTTAGTTCTATCCATTTCATTTTTATTTACACGGTTTTAAGAGAATAAAGTGAGTTTGCTAGGTTAGTTTTGAGCTAGTGAATCATAACTTTGATTCTCTTTCAATTCCATACATTCACAAACCTCTCATGCATCCATTACATTGATTAACGAAAGCTAAGGCTACCCCCCTTAGTCTAGCTTCAACCCCAAACACAAATTCAAACTCAAACTGTGAAACTTGCCAAAACCAGCCGTGCTCGGCAGAAGTTTGGCACGGCTACACCGTGCACCATAGCACATCCGTGCCTTGCCCTTACCGCGTTGTTTCACTTGTTTTAGTCGTGTACTTGGTGGATTTTAGTTAGGTTTCTTTCTATCCTTGATACATACATCAAAGTTCCTTTTTCTTTTCTCATTTAGAATCCTTTGATTCTAAATTCCATCCTACCTCACGTATTTGTTGCCTCACAACTAGCATATTACGTGCCACTTTCTTAAAGTTTTCCTTGATTGTATTCTCTCTTGGATTTAAGCTTTCACTCTTAAATTGAGTTTTAGCATTAACCCTTGGGAAATACATCAACTTTGGTATCAGAGCAAAGGTTTCACCTTTGCGTAGTGTACCCTTCCACTTCCAAAATTCATTCATCCATTCTCCTTCAAACACAAAATCAGTTTCATACCTTATTCAAGCATGACTTCACCAAGCATGTCATTGGAAGAGAGGTTCAAAGCTTTGATGAAATAGAATGAGTTCTTGGTTAGCAAAATTCAAGAGGACTCACAAAAGAATCAAGAGACTCAAGCTCAAAATGAGTATTAGAGGAAGCAGCTAGGTTAGGTCTTGCAGCAAAAACAGAAATTGAATGAGGATACTCTTCAATCTAAACCAACAGAACGTAAACAAGTCTTTAGGCATGAGGTTGAATCCTCAAGTGAAGAAGAACCAGTCAAAATGGCTAGGAGAGAGCCACGGTTTCAAGCTAATGCCAATGACTTTGGAGTGGAAGTTCCTGAATTTGAAGGTAAGCTTGATCCTGAGGAATTCATTAATTAGTTACATACTATTGAAAGAGTCTTTGAGTATAAAGATATCCCTGATGATAAGAAGGTTAAGTTAGTAGCCTTAGGACTCAGAAAATATGTATCTTTATGTGGACAAACTTGAATGCTAAAAGGCTTAGAGAAAGGAAGTCTAGAATTCGCATTTGGGAGAAGATGCAATCTAAACTCGATGCACGTTTTCTACCACCAACCTATGTCCAAGATTGTTATTCTCAACTCCATAACCTTACTCTAGGTAGTATGAATGTTAAAGAGTACACACGTGAGTTTGAGAAGCTACTAATTAAGTGTGACATTCAAGAACCTGAAGAGCAAACCATTGTTAGGCACTTGGGAGGTCTTGATCCTAGGTATTCTAATGTGGTTGAATTGCAAGCCCATACCTCTTTTGATGAAGTTTGTGTGCTAGCTCACAAGGTTGAGCGGCAAAAGAAGGCTAAACAGCTCCCAAGGCATAAAAATCCAAAGTCCTCACCACAAGACCAAACCGTGAATAAGGGGAGTTCTTCCTACACCCCTAACGTCATGACATCTCTTTCCCCTACTTCACAAAAAAGCCAAACTCCATAAAAAGGCCTATCCCCATAACCCACGCCAAAACCCCTTCCTAAAGGAGTTCAAAGATGTTTTAAGTCCCAAGGCTTTGGTCACTTAGAATCAAATTGTACAAACCGAAGGTATGTTACCTTGGCTGAATGGAAGGCAACAGCGGAGGTTGAATTAGAGGAGGAAATTGAAGAGCATGATGGAGATGATCTTGAGGAAATAATGGTAGAGGCAGATAAAGGTGAAATGCTTACCTTAGACACCCACCACCCACCAAAAGGCAAAGAGCATCGTAGCCTTCTTTTCATTTCTTTTGGTGAACCACCAAACCTTTCACCCACTCCACCCATATCCCAAACACTCAAACAAACCTTCTGTCAATCCATTCCAGAACCATTACTAGAAGCTTTTAATTCTAAATTAAGAGCATGTGCAGAAGTGGTTCGAAGCAAGTCCTAGGAGTCCCCCACGTCCAACTTTCAAATTAGCAAGGGGAAAGAAAAGAAAAGAGTCTCTAAGTTCAAAGGAGACTTGTTTGATTGGCTGATTTTATTCCAACCAAAACTAAAGCAAGAAAGGAAGGTAATTACCTAATCTGATTTGTGGGCAAATCCTTTTTAACAAGGGGAGGATGATGGAGATCCCTCCATGACCCTTGATTTAAAGAAACAAATCAAGCTAGGTAATTTCATTTTGCTGCCTAAAGGATGAGTAAATCATCCTTATTTTGTTTAAGACCTAAAACAGCAAGCCACAGGTTGATTCCAACAGCTAACCTATTTTTGCGTGCTTAATTACTTAAGCCTCCTTGAGGTTTAAGTCTAACATGTTTCATTGGGATTGAAGTTCAGGAACTCACCTTTGCACCAAAACAAGTTTCATCCCATTTGGAGTTCTTTTACTCATTCAAATTAGCAAATAAACCCAAGGTGTCCAAACTGCCTAGCAGGACCAGAATGTACCCGGTTTTGTTCATCTCATTTCCTAAGCTAACTTTTGGATTAAACCTTGGATTTTTACCTTTTTGGAATCCCCAAGATGTGTATTTTTAGGTCTAAGCATTAGTTTCCAATCATACCCACAAGAGGATGGGAGATCAAGGCCTTTTGTCAAACCAGTCGGTTTTGGCTCCAAACTACACGGTTAAATGTTTTAGTAGAGTTAACCTACTTAAACATGGTTTAAGCTTGATTTATTTGTTGGGGGGGTTTATAAACATCCTGAAGTTCTCCCCATGGCCTGAAAACCAGATCATGCTCACTTCTGCTAAGTTTAAACGAAGTCAGAAAACCAGTCAGAAAGTAGCCGTGAACCCGGTTTAGTGAACCCAGTTTATTTTGCCTTCAACCATGCGTTTACTCACCTTCAGCTGGAGTGGCACACTCTTCAAGGCTTGGAACACGTCCCCAAGCATCAATCATGAGCTGTAACTTTGGGAAGGATGGCGAATAGGAAGCAAGAAGCAAAGGAACATGTCTCTTGCATCTCATTGGATGGCCGAAAAGGAGACTTTGCTTTGCGGCTGGCCAATGGCATTTCAACTAGCATTATGGTTATTTAAGCTTAAGTATGAGTTGATTACAATGTAATAAACATTAGACTTGCTTTACTTTATGCTTTCGATGTATTTAGATTAGTTTAAGCTTGTTTATGTGCACGAATTAGACTAAACCGTATGGATTAGCCTAGTTAACACTTTTCCTTCCTAGTAAGGAAAGCTCTAGGTGTGTGTGTGCTTGCTAGCTTGGTTGTTTTCATGTAACAAGAGGAAGCACACAGCCCTTTGCAGCTTCATAACATATGTTGAATGAAAGTTCAGTTTGACAGCTTCTGGCTTTCTCTCTTCAAGTACTTCACTTACTTATCCTTAATTTGGTCGATTAAGGTGGTGATCAAGTAAGTCCTAAGCTTTGTTTAAGTGGTGTTTCTGTATCTTAATCAGAGATTAGGGACCCTAAGCTCGTGTTTGGTGGTGTTTCTGTATCCAAACATTGAGTTTAGTTCTATCTATTTCATTTTCATTTACACGGTTTCGAGAGAGTAAAGTGAGTTTGCTACCTTAATTTTGAGCCATTGAATCATAACTTTGATTCTCTTTCAATTCCATACATTCACAAACCTCTCATGCATCCATTACATTGATTAATCAAAGCTAAGGCTACCCCCCTTTGGTCTAACTGTCACCCCAAATACAAATTCAAACTCAAACTATGAAACTTACCAAAACCAGCCGTGCTGGGCAGAAGTTTAGCACGGCCACACCGTGCACCATAGCACGTCCGTGCCTCCCCCTTGCCATGTTGTTTCACTTGTTTTAGTCGTGTACTTAGTGGGTTTTAGCTGGGTTTCTTTCTATCCTTGATACATACATCAAAGTTCCTTTTCCTTTTCTTATTTAGAATCCTTTGATTCTAAATTCCAACCTGCCTCACGTGCTCGCTGCCTCACAACCAGCATATTACGTACCATTTTCCTACAGTTTTCCTTGATTGTATTCTCCCTTGGATTTAAGCTTTCACTCTTAAATTGAGTTTTAGCATTAACCCTTTGGAGATACATCAGTCACACCCAAACTAATGGCCAAACTGAGGTAACTAATCGAACCTTAGGTACTCTCCTAAGAGCTTTGATTAAACCTAATGTCGAAGCTGAGGATTTACTCTTGTCACTTGCTGAGTTTGCATACAACAAAGCCCCCAGCAAGGCTGCTGGTCTTTCACCATTCAAGGTGGTGTATGGGATTGATCCTTTAAGTCCCATTGATCTTACTTCTCGGCCTCAAGACCAGAAACCAAGTGCTGATGTAGCAGTAAGAGTGGAGAAAATTCAGAAACTCCATGAGTTGGTGAAGGCTATAGTTGAGAAGACCAATGCATCCTATGAAACCCAAGCCAACCAGCATAGGAGAAAAATGGTATTTCAACCAGGTGACCAAGTTAGATCCACTTAAGGAAGGATAAATTTCCTTCTAAAAGGAAGAACAAACTCATGCCACGAGTTGAAGGTCCATCTGAGGTCTTAGAAAGAATAAATGACAATGCTTATAAGGTTGATCTACCTGTAGATTATAGAGTTTCATCCACGTTTGATGTGGCAGATTCGAGTCCCTTCCATCCGGATGATTCCCCCACAGATTTGAGGATCAAATCTTTTCAACAAGGGGAGGATGATGGAGTCCTACCTAGCCAAGACCTTTTCTATGATGAATCAAATCCAGAACGTGTAAGGACAAGGTCCCAAGTTCAAAGGATGGCTCACATTTTACAAGAAGCTCAATCAGCTACAACCGGGTTAAATGGCCAGAAAATGCCCAGTTTTGTTCATCTCATCACTTAAGCTACATTATGGCTTAAGTCTAATATTTTTGCATTTTTGGAATCCTTGTCATGTCTACTTTCAGGTCCAAGCTTTCATTTCCTATCATGCACACAAGAAGATGGAAGATCAAGGCATTTTGTCTAACCGGCCAGTTTTGGTTCAAACACGGTTAAATGTTTATGTGGAATTACCTCAGTTAAACATAGTTTAACCTTGATTTCTTTGAAGGGGGTTTGTACATACCCTAAGGTTTCCCCCCATGGCATGAAAATAAAATCATGCTCACTTTTGATGGGGTTAAATTTGACTACAAAATGGAGCCAGAAACTGCCATGAACCTGGTTCAATAGCATGGCTACATTTTTCCTCCTCCTATAGGTTACTTCTTCCAATCCTGAGTGCCACACGTCCCAAGGTTTCTAGAAGGCCAATGATCAGCTGCAAAAGGTGTTTGCATTGAGAAAAACAACCAATAGGAGCCAAGCTGCAAAAGGCCTTGTCTCTTGAAGACTATTAGACAGCCGTAAAGGAGCTTCCACTTTTCGGCTGGCTCACATGCTTCTAGCTAGTATTCTGGTTGATTAGGCTTATACATGGATTAATTAAGTTATAAGCATCATTTGTTTTGCTTTCCTTAGTGATAAGAATGTAATTAGATTAGTTTTAAGCATGGTTTGTGCACGGTTAGCTCTAACTACGAAGCTTAGCTTAAACTAACACCTTTCCTCCCTAGGAAGGAAAGCTAAGGTGCATGCTTGCTTGCTAGGATACTTGCCAGGCATGTAACTTAAGAAGGTCTCGGTCGTTTTGCTGAAACACATTACCTTTGAATGAGAAAAACCGTTTGAGAGCATTTGAAGCTTTCGTTTATCAAACACTTAACTTGCTTATCCTTAACTAGGCGGGTTAAGTTGGTGATCAACTGAGTCCTAACTTTGATTAAGTGGTGATTTTTGTATCTTAATCAAGCTTAGCGGCCCTAACCTTGGTTTTGGTGGTGTTTCTGTATCCAAAAGTCAAGATTAGCTCTATCCTTTTCATCCATTTCAGTCACGGGTTCAAGAAGAAACCGTGAGTGTTCATTGATCTTCTTTGCATTTCAATTGATTGTAAGCTTAAACCCTTGAGCTTTGCATCAAAGTGGTACCAGATTGTTGTTGTGACAATGAGGATTTTATCTGGGTATTGGCAAGCGGATGATATAATTTATGAATGTATCTTATAGGCAGTTATGTATTTCATTTAATCCATGAATTCGATTGAATGAATTGAATAATATCATTAGTTATGGAACCTTTTTGCATAATCTAAATATTACAAGTTGTCAGATAAGCTGTTGGTATTGCTGAAGCATTCCAGTCGAAAGTGGCCTTTCACAATCTATTTAGAAGAGATTTTGGTTATAGTTTGGCAGATTGTACCTTGCAAGCAGTACATTTTTGGGATTTTTAATATTAGCAGAGTTAGTGGAGGAAGTTGTAATGAAGGATAACTGCAAACCCAGAGGTGAGAGGTGAGAAGGGGCATAACTCAGAAGTGTAGAGTGTTGTATTGGGGTTTGCTATTCAGACTTATTTAACAATTAACGAAGGCACTGCCCACATCGAAAAGAAAAACTTAACTTTATGTCGGTCCCAATCCGGTCCTTGGTCCACCTAGTCCAAAACTTAACTTTATTCTGGTTTTGGGCAGTATAATGAATAGGCCTACATAAGATTGTCAAAAAATTAAAAAATTTACAGCAAACACCGAATTGCCACAAAACCATGGGTCAATTGTAGTAATTGCTAAAAAATTACCCCAACTGGGTATAGATTGTAAAAGGAAGGCACACAAGGGAAAAAAAATGGTAATTTTGCTATTAGTTTTTCTTTTTTATTTCTTTAAATTTTCCTTTTTTGGCCACTTTTTTTCTTCTGGATTTGTTCTTTGGTGCTTCCTTATCACTGCTATTTCTCCTGCTCTTCTTATTCGTCTTTCATAGCGACCCAATTGTCTTGTATCCAATTCTCACTCGCCCAATTCAAGTCTCTTATTCTCTACAGCTAGCATTATAGTTTTGATCACTCAAATTGTAGCAGTGAAAGGTTCATTTAAAGGTATGTTATTGCTCCTTAGTCTCTTCCATAAGATTAGGAAAACCTAACTCTAATCACTATAATAAGGAGTTTGATTCGTTGAAGATAGTGTTAGTAGCATTAAATTGTATGAAATCCTCCTGTTTCCGGCCTTGTTCACAGTCTGCTTTGCATCACTATGACCTTTTTTGGTCACATTAGGTTAGTTTCTCTCTTATCTATCTTTATAACTCTAATTTCCATGAGCCCATTGAAACCATTCCCTATAAGTTCACTGCCTTCAAAGAACAAACATTGCCTTCATAGTGTTCTACTGGGTGTGTGTCTTCTTAGGTGCACACCAACTGTTTGATAAAATGTGGATCTGAGACTCCATGATTTAAAAAAGTGGAGAGAAATAAATTAAATCCAAACATAAATGGAGATATGAACTCCTAACGAGCACATAAATCTACGGATTATACTTATGAGAGGCGCTTCTTTTGACTATGTTGTTCCCAGGAACCATGTTGAAATATTATACAACTTTAGGATATAAATGGAATGCAAAGCACCTTACTGTGATCCCTACTAGCATATAACAATGTGGTAGTGTTTATTAGTTTACCAATCAAACAAATGTCTAGCAATGTTAGCAGTAATACGATGACAAGTAGGCCACAACTTATGTTGTTGTGATTTAATCCATGGGCTACCAAGCACCAGAGCTCCAATTATGCAATATGAGCATCAGTGATTGTAAACAAGACTTAATATATTACTTTAAGAATGAGGCTTTGAATTAATGAGCCCAATGTTGTTTGGCTTGAACCTTTCATTTTATCAACATCCAATTTAAAAGTTTGGGTGGCTCCAAAGTATAGTTGGATTCAAAGAGTTATATTACCTATATTATCTCTGTATGACACTGTAGCTTCTCTATATTGGCATTCCAACTCGACAAACCTTTTGAGATGTTATTTACCATACTTTTTTTTTCTACATTGGATCTTCTTTATCATATGTTTTTTAATCTTTTTTTCAATTTTATTCTTCCTTTTCAGTTTATTAACGCTTCCCCCATTTTTTCTCGTAGCTGCTCATTCTTTTTTCCGTATGATTGTTTGAGCATAAGCATACAAGTATTGGCTTATTTGTTATTTCTACTGATGTTACTAGTAGATATTTTCATTTTGAACAATCAAGAAAAGGATAGAGACTTTGAAACCATTGATTGGGTTAGCTAGAGATCAACCATAGACAGTTGGTTTCTCTTGGGTTTTGTTTACCAATTGTCCTCCAAATTAATTTCACACACACACACACACAAAAAACCACTTATTGTTATGTTAAATTTATTCCTACAACAGCCCTAGCATTTCAAGGATCTGTGCCCTCTAAATGTTGTAATAGCCTTGAAACCTACGATAGGTGGACTTAATCAATGTATGCCCACACTTTGCCATATAAGTCAAGGGCTAGAAGAATTCCTACTATTTTATCCATCGTCTAGAGATGGAAAATTGTATTTTATCTTGTATTCATTGTCAAATGTCAACATAAAGTATGATGAAATTTATATGTTTCCAAAAGTTGGAAGCTTGTAATGGGATAATGAATCCTTTTATATACAGCATGTCATCAAGGTTCTCTTCGTTTTTTCCTATTTAGTGGTCCGGTCCATCTCTTTTAAGTCAAGAAGAATTTTTCTTTCTTTTGAATAAGGAACTTCAAGCTTTTGAATTGCTTACATATTCCAGAAATTACCCATTCATGCCATTTCTATATCTCTCGCTTCCTTAGCATCTACCTTTTTGCTATCAATTATTCTGTAAACATAAGACTATGATGCTAACTAAATGGTTTGATCAGGCTTATTCATTTTGAAAACGATTTTGCATCTATTACTGCTTGAGATCACTTGTTTTTCTTTGTCATCGGCTTGCTCTTTTATAAGGTAAAAATTCAATACTTCACTCTTTGAGTTACATTGTGATTAAATTAAGCATTTAATTTGGACATTTCTACTCTAGAATTAAAGATAACTCTTTCTTAAGTTTCAATCTAGCTTCTTAACTGCTTGACATTAATTGTTTACCTTAGTTTTAATGTAATTTCTTTGTAAATGTTCAACTTCTTGGTGGGATTACTATAAAATCCCAACCATACTTTTTTTTTCTACATTGGATCTTCTTCATCATATGTTTTTTAATCTTTTTTTCAATTTTATTCTTTCTTTTCAGTTTATTAACGCTTCCCCCATTTTTTCTCGTAGCTGCTTATTCTTTTTTCCATATGATTGTTTGAGCACAAGCATGTAAGTATTGGCTTATTTGTTATTTCTACTGATGTTACTAGTAGATATTTTCATTTTGAACAATCAAGAAAAGGATAGAGACTTTGAAACCATTGATTGGGTTTGCCAAAGATCAACCATAGCCAGTTGGTTTCTCTTGGGTTTTGTTTACCAATTGTCCTCCAAATTAATTTCACACACACACACACACACGCACACAAACACTTATTGTTATGTTAAATTTATTCCTACAACAGCCCTAGTATTTCAAGAATTTGTGCCCTCTAAATGTTGTAATAGCCTTAAAACCTACGATAGGTGGACTTAATCAATGCATGCCCACACTTTGCCATATAAGTCAAGGGCTAGAAGAATTCCTACTATTTTATCCATCGTCTAGAGATAGAAAATTGTATTTTATCTTGTATTCATTGTCAATGTCAACATAAAGTATGACGAAATTTATATGTTTCCAAAAGTTGGAAGCTTGTAATGGGATAATGAATCCTTTTATATACAACATGTCATCAAGGTTCTCTCCGTTTTTTCCTATTTAGTAGCCCGGTCCATCTCCTTTAAGTCAAGAAGATTTTTCTTTCTTTTGAATAAGGAACTTCAAGCTTTTGAATTGCTTACATATTTCAGAAATTACCCATTCATGCCATTTCTATATCTCTCGCTTCCGTAGCATCTACCTTTTTGCTATCAATTTTTCTGTAAATATAAGACTATGATGCTAACTAAATGGTTTGATCAGGCTTATTCATTTTGAAAACGATTTTGCATCTATTACTGCTTGAGATCACTTGTTTTTCTTTGCCATCGGCTTGCTCTTTTATAAGGTAAAAATTCAATACTTCACTCTTTGAGTTACATTGTGATTAAATTAAGCATTTAATTTGGACATTTCTACTCTAGAATTAAAGATAACTCTTTGTTAAGTTTCAATCTTGCTTCTTAACTGCTTAACATTAATTGTTTATCGTAGTTTTAATGTAATTTCTTTGTAAATGTTCAACGTCTTGGTGGGATTACTATAAAATCCCAACCATACTTTTTTTTTTCTACATTGGATCTTCTTTATCATATGTTTTTTAATCTTTTTTTCAATTTTATTCTTCCTTTTCAGTTTATTAACGCTTCCCCCATTTTTTCTCATAGCTGCTTATTCTTTTTTCTGTATGATTGTTTGAGCACAAGCATACAAGTATTAGCTTATTTGTTATTTCTACTGATGTTACTAGTAGATATTTTCATATTGAACAATCGAGAAAAGGATAGATACTTTGAAACCATTGATTCGGTTTGCTAGAGATCAACCATAGACAGTTGGTTTCCCTTGGGTTTTGTTTACCAATTGTCCTCCTAATTAATTTCACACACACACACACACACACACACACACAAACACTTATTGTTATGTTAAATTTATTCCTACAACAGCCCTAGCATTTCAAGAATCTGTGCCCTCGAAATGTTGTAATAGCCTTGAAACCTACGATAGGTGGACTTAATCAATGTATGCCCACACTTTGCCATATAAGTCAAGGGCTAGAAGAATTCCTACTATTTTATCCATCGTCTAGAGATAGAAAATTGCATTTTATCTTGTATTCATTGTCAAATGTCAACATAAAGTATGATGAAATTTATATATTTCCAAAAGTTAGAAGCTTGTAATGGGATAATGAATCCTTTTATATACAGTATGTCATCAAGGTTCTCTTCGTTTTTTTCCCTATTTAGTGGTCCGGTCCATCTCTTTTAAGTCAAGAAGATTTTTCTTTCTTTTGAATAAGGAACTTCAAGCTTTTGAATTGCTTACATATTCCAGAAATTACCCATTCATGCCATTTCTATATCTCTTGCTTCCTTAGCATCTACCTTTTTGCTATCAATTTTTCTGTAAATATAAGACTATGATGCTAACTAAATGGTTCGATCAAGCTTATTCATTTTGAAAACGATTTTGCATCTGTTACTGCTTGGGATCACTTGTTTTTCTTTATCGTCAGCTTGCTCTTTTATAAGGTAAAAATTCAATACTTCACTCTTTGAGTTACATTGTGATTAAATTAAGCATTTAATTTGGACATTTCTACTCTAGAATTAAAGATAACTCTTTCTTAAGTTTCAGTCTAGCTTCTTAACTGCTTGACATTAATTGTTTATCTTAGTTTTAGTGTAATTTCTTTGTAAATGTTCAACTTCTTGGTGGGATTACTATAAAATCCCATGTCGCTGCATTGATTATTATAGTTGGATGTGAATGTTATTGGTGTCAAATTGATTTTGATTTACTTACAGATACTTTTGGTTACAATATTGTTATATGAGAGAGCCAATGCATTTTAATTATATTGAAATTTCAGTTACAGCTAATTCGATAATCTAAGAGCCCCCTTATGAACTTGCTTTTTTGCGATGGATTTTGATGTTGCATGATAGCCACTACATAATATGAACACTACACAGTCAGAACAAAACTAGTAGCTACTATGAGTTGCATGACAGGCCATTCACCGTACATAAGAGCACTCCCTCACAATACCACACATTAATATCTTTATAATTCAATGCCCTGTTTTACTGATGACAACAACGAACTAATCCACTGCCTAAATGCGCAGCCTCATAGCAGCTCTAACCAAGCCTTAAAAATTTATCATAGATTGAGAAGCGAATGAAAAACTAGAGCTGAAAAGTTATCATTTTATGTCATTAAAGTACCAATTATTTATTCTTTGCATGTGGATGAGTTTAGGTTGTATTATTGGCATATTAGCGCACTTTTTAAGTTAGAATATCAATGCCCCAAAATCCTTTTATAGAAAAGTAATCATTTTATATTATGATTGACAGAAATGAATAAGGATCAAAGTTGGATGAACTGGAAGACAATTACTGTAGGGAGACACCAGAATATATAAACAGTGTAAAATAGTTCCTCGAGTTTGCTTTTGCTAATGCGGCTAAAGATGGGAAAATAAGATGCCCATGTGTCAATTGTGACAGTTATAGTTACCAAAACAATAAAGCAATTATGCTTCATTTTCTAAGGAGTTATAATCTATGAGAGTTTCATAGGGAAAAATCTCTTCATGAAGATCCTATGGATGCTAGTCCAAAGGATAGAAGTGATGGCGATGAGCATCACGATCCAATGTTGCCACTGGGTGAGGAGGATGTTGATTAAAAAATTGTCGTGGTAAATGACATCACAAATACAAGAGCATTTAACATAATGGATGAGTTTGAAAGGTTAGGCGGTCCTAAAATTAGTGAGTCCCCAAATGTACTTAAGAAGTCTGCGAGATCAGTAAGAGATGCTGAGAAAGAGCTATTTCTAGGATGTGAGAAATTATCAAAGGTAGAGTTCATGGTACATCTCCTCCACATAAAGTTTTAATGTGTTTCGAGTGATGAGTCTCTCACAATGATACTTGAACTTTTAAGAAAGCATTTGATCTTGATGATATATTTCCAAATGATGCTTATAAAGCAAAAAGGCGTACTCATGACCTTGGCTTGACTTATGTTAAAATTGAGCTATGTAAGAATGATTTCATACTTCATTCAAAGAAGCATGAGCATGCAGAAAAATTGTCCTAAATGTTCTCATTCAAGGTGGAAGGATAAGAGAGAAGAGGATGATGATAGTGATGATAAAAGCGATAAAAGGGGACAGAGGAAGAACATTCCGTATAAGATATTACGTTATTTTCCTCTTGCACCAAAACTCCAAGGGCTATTTATGTCAGCCAAAATAGCTTCTCACATCCGATGGCAGAAGGATAAACGTCCAGATGATGGGATATTAAGGCATCCTATTGATGCACAGGCTTGGAAGTCATTTGATGCATCCAATTTTGATTTTGTAAACGATCTGCACAATGTGAGGTCGAGTTTATGTAGTGATGGGTTTACTCCATATGTAAACATTAATTCAACCCATCGCATTTGGCTTGTTCTTTTTGTTCCTTACAATTTACAACTTTAGATGTGTGTGAAAAAGCCGTATGCATTTTTAAACATGATCATCCTTGGCAAAACTACTTCTGGAACTAATATTGATGTGTATTTGCAACGATTGATTGATGAACTTAAGACTTTGTGAGATGGGGTAAATACGTATGATGCATTTAAAGGTGAATATTTAATTTTCATGAAGCTTTGACGTGGACAATTAATGATTTTCATGCCCATGGTCTGGATGGAGTGTAAAAGGACGCCTCGCCTGCTTGGTTAGTAATAAAGGCACTTGGTCATGTTACTTGCCTCATTGGAACAAACAATCCTATATGGGTTATCATATATTCTTGGAAGCCGATCGTAGGTGGAGATTTGAGAAAAAAGCTTTTGATAACAAAATTAAAATAGATCCTCCTCTCAAATTTTTATCTAGTGATGATGTTCTTAAGCAGATTGGCAATTTTGAAAATATTCAAATTGGCAAGGTTGAGGTAAAAGGAAGCAAACAAAACTGAAGTTGATTTCAATTGGGAGAAGAAAAGTGTCTTCTTCGAGTTACCTTATTGGAGGAAGAACTTGATTCGCCATAACTTAGATGTTATGCATATTGAGAAGAACATTTGTGAAAGTATATTCGAAACCCTCATGAATATACCAGGAAAGACTAAGGATAATTTGAAGAGCTGCTTACACTTAGTGCAATTGGGAATCAGAAAGAGTTTGCACCTAAAAAAGGTTGGTGACAAATATGGGATTCCTAAAGCATCATTTGCATTATGTTTGAATGAAAGAAGAGATGTGCATAATTTCTTAGCAGATTTAAAGGTGCCAAATGGGTATTCATCCAATATAGGTTGATGTGTTAATGTCAATGAGGGAAAAACAATAGGGTCACTCAAGAGTTACGATGATCATATATTTATGCCATATTTGCTAGCACCTGCCTTTCCTGGAAAATTAGATGCGGACATGTATGAACTGCTTGTTGATTGTCATTATTCTTTAAATAATTGTGCTCGAAGGCATTAAAGGTTAATGTTTTGGAGAGAGTAGAGAAGAGCATTGTAATTACGCTTTACAAGCAAGAGCGTGTTTTTGTCCCCCCTTTTTTTGATGCCATGGTACACTTAACGATCCACTTGGCTACTGAAGCAAAGCCCGCTGGACCAGTTCAGTATCGTTGGATGTACCCATTTGAAAGGTGCTATAGAATTCTTTTTTATCTTAAAAAAACATAAGATATTGTAAAGTATTACGCACTGCACTTATTTTATGCTTTGGTTGATGGTTAGGATCATGCACACATTAAAAGAATTTGTGCATAATAAAGCTCGTTCGGAGGGGTCAATTGCTAAAGCTTATATAGCAAATGAGTGTTCAGCCTTTTATTCAAGGTATTTACATAGAGCTAAGACTAGATTTAATCGTCTAGAAAGGAATGAAGATGATGAAGACAAACAAGATAAGGGATTAACAGTTTTTACCATGATAGGAAAGCCATTGGGTTAAGGAACTATCAAGGTTCTTTCCTATGAAGATTGGAAGAGTGCTCACATTTATGTTTAAGAAATTATGATGAAGCACAAACTTTTATTGAGTAGGAAATTTTAATATAACTTCTAATATTTTAAACGTACAAAAAATCTTCGTAACCATAATTTCATTTTTTTGGTGTTTGTTTCTAGGGAGTATGGAAGTCTTAATACATTGCTCACTTTTACCGAGTGATTTGAAGAAAGAGTAAGCAAAACGTTGTAAGTCCAATACATCTAATTAATTTAGATAGTGATGCATCTTATTTGTTTGTCTAGATTACCCAGTTATGGAATCAACGCAATGAAAAAGCAAGTTATGAGCTTCTAATTTTAGCACAATGCCCTCTCAAGAGAGTGACTTGCTTTGATGGATATGTTGTAAATGGTTACAGATTTCACACAAAAGCACAGGCCAATCTTAGCACATAAGATTGAGGCGTTGTGGTGAAAGGTGATGTGAACAATGGAGAAAAAGATTACTTTGGTATCCTAAAGGAGATTATAGAACTAGATTATGGTAGCAACCATAAAGTTATTCTCTTTGAGTGTGAATGGTATGATGTGTTCCCAGAAAATATGAGAATTAAAAGAGAAAGATATGGCATAACTACAGTGAACATGAAATGCTTTATGAAAACAAATGAGCCATATGTCTTAGTTTTTCAAGTTGAACAAGTATACTATGTGGAGGATCATGTGCATCAGAATTGACAAGTGGTGGTGAAAACAAATCCCTGCAATTTCTATGGTATACCTTCTGATGACGAAGATGAGGGAACAAAATCATTTTTGGCCAGTGACAATGAGATTGTTTAACAAGAATATGTCCCTGTGCCTAATCATGGTGCAAAGTATTTGGTTAGCAATGATGGAGAACCAGATGTGGTGGATACTGATCTTATGGCACAACAGTTGCAACATCATAAAAAGAAAGGCAAAATGCAAGTTGTTGATGATAGCAGTGAATCTGGTTCAAGTGAAGAAGAGGACATCATTATTTTTTTTTTTTTTAGCTCAAATAAGACGTTTTATGTTATTTGATTCCTTTCTAGAAAAAAGACAAAACATATATAATAATGACTTTTGGATGTTTGATTCAATTTTTTGGTACATCTTCTCTTATATGCTTCTAGATATGACTATATTTCACATATTTTGCAGTTTTGCTATCCTTGGTAAGCACTTTAACTCGTTTGCACTTTCTATGAAATACATTATAGAACCTTTATTTTTGTATACATTCTGACATGTGTTTTCTTCTTGATTGCAAATCCTCCATGTGCATCACCGTAGATGGTCTGAGAAATATGGATAGAGTAAAAAAGAATCCAAATTATTCGAGTCATATTGTTCGTTAGAGTATCACAGAATGTGAGAAGCAACATGAGACAAATATTGAGAAAAACAATAGGGTACTTCAAGAACTTGGATTACCTTTTAAAAAAGCAATGAACATATAAGGCAAAGAGAACTGATTATGGAAGAAGAGGATGAGTACACACCAACTGAAGATGAAAAAGTGGATGCTGAATTGGAGGATCTGCCATATGACAATCAAAATTTCACTATGCATAGACCTACATTCGAAACACAGGCGACTTTGAGAAAACCATCCGCTAGTTACAAAGCAGTACCCTTTGGTATATTCCCCTTCCTTGATATGAATTTTGTTTAGTGAAATGCTTCCCCAATTCTATTTGAGCCCCAAAAAACCCAATAATTTGCTGTGCTTGGAAATTTTTGCTTTAAAAATGCATTTTACATAGTAGCTGGTGAGTGCAAACCCATAATTTATTGTGCCTATGAGTTTTTACCTATGTCCATTTCGTTAATTTGTTAAATTTTTCACCTATTGTTCATTTCTTAATCCATGCCATTTCAATTTAAATAAGCTATTTTCGTACTGTTTGATTATGCATATCAGATGAAAGAATGCATGCCCAATTAGATGCACCTGCAAGACAAGTGATGGGGACTATATCAATCCCTATACTCCACACAAGTATATTCCATTTGTGCCAAACTTCTTCGATCTGATAAAACACTTCTCTAGATTCTGATTCATAAAAAGCCTGCAACTATTGCAAGTTTCAGTTAAGTTTCAGCTCCTAGAATGTATTCTGAGTAATGATTGGTGATTGCTTATATGCTAATCTTATTTTGTTTAACATTTTTCCTATTCCATGTATCTTGCCTAGTCTAACAAAGTGGGATTCCAAGTCCCATTCTACACAGGGGCCTCATTGTTTTCTCTCCAATATCAGCTGGGTGTGTTACTATATTTGACATTGTCCCTTAATATATTGTTTTCATATTATTTCATTTTGTCTAAGTAAAAGAGTCCATGTGCAATTAGATGATGTCCCCCTTGTTAGTCACGAAAGCACTTCATGCAGACTTACACTAGAAAAACAAAGGATGAGGACAGGATCAACATTTGCACATAGTTGTATGATTGTTAGTTATAGTGTTCTTCTTAAAGTGCAGTTTTATATACTAGTATTTAACATCGTTAATTATAGCTCATGAGTAAAATGAAATGCCTAGAGAAGACTACACAATTCCCTCCCATGATATGGAACGGGAGCTATCCAGTAAGAGTACGCATTATATAATCTCAACAATCTACTAACTACAATAATTTTTTCGAGACTGAAGATTATTTAATGTTGTTGAGATCTTTTTTGTTGAACTTGTAAATGTAGATAGAATAATGGACAGACTTATGAACCACAACATAGAAGACGAAAATTAGATTGAGTCATCAAATTAAGAAGGTTTGGCAAACTATCGTTTTCTCTTATTTTTTCTATTTTTGGTATCGAATTTAACTTAGCTTCTTAGTCCACTACAAAAAACTAGTACAAGGATTATCCTTTACATCATGTCATAAATCATAGAACATAATGAAATCACTAACGGCTCTAGTAAATCATCTTCAAGCGCTTTACATAATCTATTGCAAACTATGAACTTAAAGTTTCTAGCAACAGTAGCAGGGGTCCTAAGTTTTTTATTGAAATTTTCTGACATATCTCTCTCTCTCTCTCTAGAGTTCACACACAATAGCACAGAATGTGAGTTTGATACTTTTGAACCTAACAATGGCCCCATCATTGCTGAAATCATTCTAAGATTTATCTGCAAGTTTTTGATCAGCACTAGCAACACTGCCTCATTGTCCAGGCAATTCATTTTGTGCTTTCAACAATTACCTCTCATTCCATGAGTTTCTGTAGCTTCCAATATACTGATTTGACTGTTCTTTTAAATAATGATCTATTATTTCACCTAATGTTATTATTATTTTTTTCAACTATTTAAGAGGTTTATTTTTTACCCATGTCTATTTCCTTAATTTTCATAGCTTCCTTGCCGAGACATGGCACACAAAGTGCCTATACTGGAAAGGGAAAAAGGATGCATATCTAATAAAAGTAGAGATCGAAATCCCCCCAGAACTCAAGCATATTGTTGGCACCAGTAGCATTCAGTTTATTACTGAGGCAAGCTATTTAAGGAAACAATTAATGCCCCTAGATGTGGAAAAGTGGGATGACATACAACCGGATAGAAAGAGGAAATGTTTCATCATTAATAATTTGTATCACATATAGGAAATGTTTAAATTACCCCAAGGTTGTCATGTCGATAATGCCATAGACATGGCTGATTGTCAGGATCATCTGCTAAAAGAGGTGGACCCTAATAAATGAAAATGGTTAGTAAAGCTTTGGGACACTGATAAGCTAAGGGTAAGTTCAAGGTTCTGTTTATTATATCATTTGAATATATCCATTTATCATAATCTTGATATAATAATAAATACAATTTCTAATGTTTACACTTTATGGTTTTTCCTATTTCTTATAGCGTCGAGCTGAGACAAACACTAAAAATCAAACATATCAGAAAATGGTTGCAAAGTTGGCACAAAATTAATTGATAGCACCTTCTTTGCGATGGTAACTTAAGTTTGTATATACTTTTCTACTGAATTGTGTACTTGGCTTTTTCTTAAAGTTTTTTTAAGACCAATTATTGACTTGCTAACTGTTGGACATAATTACACTTTAAATAAGGTGTCTTTAAATGGTTGTAGCTGCAGAAACCAATTGGTGCATTGGACAACAACTTACCTAATGACTCTAAACCAGAAGTAGAAGAGCAGGAAGAACCATACTATTTGCGATTATGGAAAATTCAGACAATAAAAAAAGATGAAAATTAGTTGGATGAGCATATCAAGAAAGCATTTGAAGACCTTCGACTACTACATCAATAAGAGCTTAAGAAGTATAAGGTTGATAACCTTACGCCCCAAGAGGCTTTCACTCATGTCCTCAAACATATGAAAGGATCGCATCATCAAAGAGGCATGGGTCAAGTGGTGTTAGCTTGTGTAAGTTATCAAAGCCAAGTTATCAATGAGGATGCAATTCAAGAGAGGATTAATGCTGAAGTTAATAGGCGGGTTTCTAAAGAACTAAAAGGCATTCATGAGTCTTATGATGCTCGTCTTCATGCTCTAGAGAAAAGACTAGGTTCTTCGTCAAGTGCATAGGTTAATATAAGTTAGAGTATAATAAGTATTATGTATTTACAATGCATATATATTGCTGATGCCATATATACTATTAATTGAGTCTTATCTTATATATGGATCATGAACAACGACAGTCAAGTGGAACTTCATATCCTTGATCTTCTTCCAAGGGCAACACTCACATTAGACAATAGTACAGGTATGTCAACTTTATCAAGAAATGAAATTGGCAGTGTTGTTTCTTGGCTTTGATGGCCATTTCAGTAGAGGCTTACAATGACATTTCAAAATTGAGGGGTGTAATATGTGATAGGTGCTTTATATATACATCTTTTTAGGGATATTTGGCCTTGTTTTTAGGAGAATCTTCTGCTTAATGATGTTATTTACTCTTCAATTCTTGATTTATACTAGCGTATAGTTATTTTATATGTTTTGCAGAATTTTTAGTCTTTCTACCTAGCATTTGCCCTTTAATGGCTATATTTTGACCTCCCCCATGGTTATCCATGTTATACCACGACCGTAGAGCAACGAAAGAGCAAAATTCCAGATCTAATGCCGATTACAGTCAGCCCTTGGTAGAGGCCACTGACCGTGGTGTGCCTGCAACTGTTACCTCTTCGTGTTCGCTGGGTTGTGTGGCTAAGATCAACTGAAATTCCCTATAAATAGAGACGTTTTGCAGCATTCCAAGGCACTCAACTTCAACTCAAAAGCAAAGCAAGCAAGTAGTTTAGCTTAGATTAGTTTTATTCTCTCAAATTTTATTCTTAGTTTAGTTTTGAGTGAGTTTTGAGTGTGAGAGTTTTGATCCTGAGGCGGTTTCAAGCCCTTGGTGGAGGGCATCTCAGTTGAGTCCTTTCTGCTTAAGATTTCGCCGATCTTTTTTTGGTTAGTTTATCTTTAATCATGTCTGAGCAGTTTTCTTAGTGTTAGGGATTTAGTAGTTTTTGGAATTATTATTGGATCATGTTTTGATTTTTAAAGAATTGTGCTTATTTTCATGATTGGTTTAATTTCCTTCTATTAAGTGTTTGATATGTTATGAGTTGATTTTTGGCCAAAATTTGCTTGCACAATTGAAGCAATAGAGTGAACATTCGAAAGACGATATTTGGTTGTTGGACGGCTTAAACAGACATATCATAAGTTCGTCTCAAAAGAGAGATTTACATGTTAGGAGGGCTAGTAAGTAATCGAATATATTAAACTTGGATTAAGTCAAATTAGTTTGAAAGAACAACGTTTGCTTAGGTTAGGTAAATTTGATTGATTTTGAAAGAATAGATCAAGTTTCTTGATAAGATTCCAATTCCTTAGAACTAACCAATTGGACAATAGCACGTATTTATTAATTTTGATCAAATTCTTTTCCGTAGCTGCAAAAATTCCTAAACGTTTTTCTTTTATTGATTAAACAAATTTATTTGCAGTAGTTAATCCTACCCATTTAAAATTGAGATTTGCTTAGCATATTCTGACAAGACTAAGCTCTATAGATAACTTTTGTCCGTGAGGAATGATATCTTCATCTATACTACGGATACCCATGCGCTTGCGGCAGTGTTGATCAAATTTTTGCCGTCGGTATCGGGGACTAAATTGCTAACTATTGAGTATTGTCTTAAGAACGTAACTAAGCATTTTTATTATTTTACTTTATTTTGTTTTCTGGTAATTTTTTCTTTTTCCTGTTTAATTGCGCTGGTAGTGTTGGTGAAAGTGCTCGCAGGAATTTTTCCTAGTTTATGTGAAGTCTGATTTTGTACAAGCCCAATCCAAAAATTGAGAGAACTTTTCATTTGAGGAGGAAAAAGCAAAGGATCAAAGAACAAATGTGCAAAGCAAGAAGGAATTCAAGTATGGCGGATGAAGAAAGAATGACCCTTCATGATTTCGTTACTCCCGAAGTTTAAGAGATCGCCTCAAGCATAGCTCGGCCTGCTGTAGATGCCAACAACTACAAACTCAAGCCAGCAGTTATTTCCATGGTGCAGCAATCTCAATTCTATGAAACTCCTTTGGAAGACCCGAATCTACACCTCCCGGACTTTTTGGAGGTGTACGATACGCTAAAGTTAAACGGAGTCTCCAATGATGCGATTCACCAGTGCTTATTTCCTTTCTCATTGAGGGATAAAGCGAGGGCTTGGTTACACTCTTTACCGTCTGGTTGCATAACTACTTGGGACGAGTTGACAAGAGCTTTCCTCGCCAAATTCTTCCTTCCAAGTAAGACAGCGAGCTTGAGAAATCAAATCACCAACTTCATACAAAAAGAGGATGCGATGCTCTATGAAGCCTGGGAGCGTTTTAAAGATTTACTACGTTTGTGCCCCCATCATGGTCTTCAGTGCTGGATGATTATCCAGGCCTTCTATAACGGTGTGACCTAAGCTATGAGGTCCACTATTGATGCGGCAGCAGGAGGGAGTTTGATGAGCAAGACTGACGATGAAGCCTATAATCTTATTGAGGAGATGACGCTTAATAACTTTCAATGGTCCACTGAATGATCCTAACCCAGGCGGGTTGGAGGTAAGCTTAAAGTTGTTGCTTTTACTTTACTTTCTACTAAAGTAGATGCTATGACTGAAAGACTGACCCTCACGAGATTTGTGGTCCAATTGAGCATATATCTTTGTATTGTCCAGCTGGGAGCCCTTTTTCGCAGGGTCCTGATGAAGTTAATTATGTTCAAAATTTCAACCCAAGGCCGACCTATGACCCTTACTCTAATACCTATAATCCAGGTTAGAAGAATCACTCGAAGCTCTCTTATAGGTTGAATCCAAACCCTGTGAATATGCCCCTTATGAATGCTATAGTACCCCCTGGTTTTCAAAGACCCCCATTCCCTTCTGAGATGCCCCAAAAGTCAAATTTGGAGTTAATGATGGAAAACACGCTCATGGTACAACAGAAATAAGATGAGTACATTAAGCAATTAGCCACTAAGGTTGATATGCTTACAACTCATAATAGGACATTCGAGACCCAGATTGCCCAGAAAGCTGCTGTTTCATCTACACCCCTAGATAGACTACCAAGTGAACCTGAGCTTAACCCAGAGGAGCAATCCAGTGTAATACTTCTATAAGGAGGCAAGCAACTAAAGGGACCTAAGGAAATTACCCACGATGAATCTTCACAAGATAAGAACAAGCATGTCGAGAATGTTCAGAAAGAAATAGCTTTGCCTTCTAAGGAAATGGTTGATGATGTCATGCATGAGCCTGGCGAGGTTCCTAAGGACCCTAAGACCATTTCTCTAAAGCCCTACATACCACCTTTACCATTTCCCCACAGGATGGCTAAGGTAAAACTTGATATGCAATTTTGAAAGTTTTTAGATGTCCTGAAGATACATAAACATACCGTTTACTGAAGCTTTAACCCAAATGCCTTCATAAGCTAAATTCCTGAAAGAAATCCTATCTAATAAAAGAAAGCTAGAAGAACATGAAATGATAGCTTTGACTGAAGAGTGCAGTGCAGCAATTTAAAATAAGCTTCCAACTAAGTTAAAGGATCCCGACGGTTTTTCAATTCCCCGCCCAATAGGGAATGTACCTATAAACCGTGTTTTGTGTGATCTAAGGTCAAGCATAAGCTTGATGCCCCTTTCTCTGTGTGAAAAATGCGTATTAGGAGAGTTAAGACTAACTGCTATCTCCTTGTAATTAGCGGACCATTCTGTAAAATACCCCATGGGTAATTTAGAGGATGTCCTAATAAAAGTAGGGGATTTATACATACTAGTGGACTTTGCGATTTCGGAAATGAAAGAGGATACACGGACCCCAATCATTCTCAGGAGGCCATTTTTGGCCACTGCAGGGTATCACATCGATGTGAAAACGGTAACTTTTGATGTAGGCAATGTTCATGTAGAATTTAATTTGCTAAAAGCTGTTAAGTTTCCTTCTATTGCTAATGAATGTAATAAGGTTGATGTGGTTGATAGTTTAATATGAGAAACTGCATCTAACATTAACTCTAATGATCCACTTGAGCACTTGATGTTGAATAATAGCACTACTGACGATGAAAACCCCGAAGTAGCCGAATTTACTAAATTATTAGAAACCTCTCCACCAAAATCTGCATATCTTGTGATTATTAATGCAAATTTGAATGCTACCCAAGTTGACTCTTTGCTTAGAGTGCTTAGGAAGCACCATAAAGCCATAGCATACACCCTAGATGACTCAAAAGGGATTCATCATTCCCTGTGTGTGCATCGAATCTTGACGGAGGACGATCATAAGCCGTCAATTGAACACCAAAGGAGATTAAACCCTAGTATGCAAGAAGTCGTTAAAAAGAAAATTTTGAAGTTGGTTAAAGCCAGCATTATCTACCATATCTCATATAGTGCATGGGTAAGCTCCGTCCATGTTATACCTAAGAAAGGAGAGATGACTATCATCAAAAATGAGAATAATGAGCTCATCCCTGCTAGGACTGTTACAGGGTGGCCTATGTGTATCGATTATCGAAAATTAAATAAGGCCACCCCTAAATAAGCCGTCAATTGAACAGCGAATGCTTGAACGATTGGCAAAGAACTCATATTTTTGCTACTTAGATGGATATTCGGGATTTTTTCAAATCGCTATTCACGCAAATGATCAAGAAAAGATTACTTTTACATGTCCATATGGCACGTATGCTTATAGACGAATGCCATTTGGGTTATGTAATGCTCCTGCCACATTTCAACGTTGTATGATGGCTATCTTTTCAGATTTTATTAAGGATATAATGGAAGTCTTTATGGATGATTTTTCTGTGTATGGTACAACGTATGACCATTGCTTAAATAACTTATCTAAGGTTTTGCAAAGAAGTGAAGATGTGAATTTGGTCTTGAATTGGGAGAAATGTCATTTTATGGTGCAAGATGGAGTTGCCCTTGGTCATGTTGTTTCTAACAGCGGCATTAAAGTTGACAAAGCAAAGATGCAGGTAATTGAGAAATTGCGCCCACTAACTTCTGTAAAAGGTGTGAGAGGTTCTCTTAGACATGTTGGTTTTTACCGACAGTTCATAAAAGATTTTTCAAGGATTGTAAAACCTCTCACTCAATTACTTATCAAGGATGTCCTTTCGAGTTTAACGAAGAATGGTTAAGTGCTTTTCACAAATTAAAAGAGGCGTTAATCACCACCGCCATAACGCAAGCCCCAGACACTGGGAGCTACCTTTCGAAATAATGTGCGATGTAAGTGACTATGCTGTAGGGGCCATTTTAGGTCAACAAAACGATAATAAGCCATATGCCATATACTATGCCAGCTGCACTCTTGATGAGACTCAAGTCAATTATGCCATGACCAAAAAAGAGTTTTTGGTAGTTGTCTTTGCCTTGAAAAAATTTTGGTCCGATTTAATCAATTCTAAGGTCATCGTTTTCACTAATCATGCCACTGTATGACATTTAATGAAGAAATCTAGTTCCAAACCTCAACTCATCTGATGGGTCCTCCTCCTTTAAGAGTTTGATTTAGAAATCAAAGCAACGCAAGATTGGCTAATGTGGTTGTCGATCATCTATCTCGTGTAAGCCCAGAGTCCACTCCTAGTGAAGAGCTTCCCATTGATGATTCTTTCCCTGATGCGCAGTTATTAGCTATATCCCAACAAGCTGCTCCATGGTATGCGGATATGGTGAACTTCAAAGTGTGCGATGTGTTACCTCTAGGATTGTCCTACTAACAAAGAAAGAAGTTCTTTACAGATGCTAAATACTATGTGTGGGAGGACCTTTTCCTTTATAAACTATGCGGAGATAGGATTTATAGATGATGCTTGCCTGAAGAAGAGGTCCGCAGTGTCTTACAGCACTGCCACGCTTCAACCTATGGTGGTCACTTTGGACCAGATAAAACCATTGCGAAAGTATTCCAAGCAGGTTTCTATTGGCCCACACTCTTTAAGGACACAAGGAAATTTATCATGATAGGTGATAGATGTCAACGAATAGGGAACATTCCAAGAGGCATGAAATGCCTTAAAGTGTCATACTTAAAGTAGAGTTGTTTGATGTATGGGGGATCGACTTCATGGGTCCTTGTCCTCCTTCCCATAACAACCTTTACATCCTTGTGGCGGTTGACTATGTTTCTAATTGGGTGGAAGCCATTGGCTCCCTGATAAATGATTCCAAAGTTGTCCTTAAATTTCTGAAGAAAAATATTTTCATATGATTTGGCACACCAAGAGCTCTTCTATGTGACAATGGCACACATTTTTGCAACAAGCCTCTTGAGTCAGTCTTAAAAACATACGGCATATTTCACACGATCGCTATGCCTTATCCTCCCCAAATAAGTGGGCAGGTGGAACTCTCGAATAGAGAATTGAAAAGCATATTGGAAAAAATGGTGGATCGATCCCTCAAAGATTAGTCCTTGAAGCTTGATTATGCTCTGTGGGCATACCGAACTGCTTATAGAACTCCTCTAGGTACCACAATATATCGGTTAGTGTTTAGAAAACCTTGTCACTTGCCAGTGAAAATGGAACATAAGGCCTATTGGACTATAAAGACACTCAATTTTGAACTCAAATCAGTGGGAGAATGAAGATTCCTGCAACTGAATGAGCTCAACAAACTAAGATTGGAGGCTTATAAAAATTCACGTATTTACAAAGAGCGAACTAAGAAATGGCATGACAAACACATTGCGACGAAGCGTTTTGAAAAAGGTGATATGGTCCTCCTGTTCAACTCAAGGTTCAGATTGTTTCTGAGTAAACTGAAATCCCAATGGTCGGGACCATTTACCATTACCAAAGTTCAACCCAGCAGTGCAGTGGAGATATGGAGTGAGTCTACCGGAGTTTACACAGTCAATTGGCAGTGATTGAAGCCATATCTAGTGGGACAACTAATTGACAATGTTAATGTTCATATGCTAACTGATCCGGTTCAACCATAGAAGAAAGGGTTAAGTGCGGCAAAGTTCTCGGGTAATTTCTGACCCCATTCTCTTCCTCCTCCTCTCTAATTCTTATTTCTGCTACTCCTCTTCCCCTTTTTATTATGATGTGCTCATATTGAGGGCAATATGTGATTTAAGCATTGGGGAGTTAGTAATTATATTTGGCGTCTGATGCCTATTTTTTTTTTTTTTTCCTTGGTGCGTTTTTGTTTGTTTTTCCTTTGTATATATTTCTAGTGACAGTTTTGGTAGGTTTTGTTTTAGTTTTGCTTCAAGTAGTGCATCTAGTTTTCTTCTAGGTTGCATTTCAGTTTCTTTCTTTTGTAAGTTTCTTTTGCATTATAGTTTGCATTGTTTGTAGGAGCATGCATGCATATAAAAAAACACAAAAAAAAACAAAACAACTAATAAAAAATCCACCGATGATGATTTTTAAAGATTTGGAAGCTTTCTTAGGTTAATTTGATCCTTTTATTCGCCCAAATTGTGCATAAAAGTTTGTGAATAAATTTTCAAACTGAATTCCATGTTTTGACCATATGTTGAATACGAATTGATTTTTCCTATGAGTCTTTACATGAAATTCTGGCATGTGTGCTAGTGATCTAGTTTAGACTGTTGTAGATGTCTTGTGATACTTTGAGCCTTTAGAGACTGTTTATTATTATTAGTCTCATATTTTCTTTCATGTACGACTCTTCCTTGACACCATTTCTCTAGAACTTGCCTTGATTCTCATTCAAGACCACATTTCGCATATGCATTTAGGCAATATGATTAAGGCATTTTTCTTTCTTTGATTTATTTGAAACCCACGGCGAAATGGCCACCCTTGTTATGTATTGTATCCTTTGTTAGTCCTTTTAAGCCTGTAACCATTTTTCTTGATCTAAACCTCCTACTTTTAGCTTATGGCCAAATATTTGTCTTACCCTTAAGCCAAGGCTATAGGAGCATTATATTCCTTTGCATCAAGTTTGATAGGTTATTAACAAGGTGGATTGTTATTCTTTCTAGTGAATTTTGGCTGTTTGGTGCAGGGATGTAAACATTTTATAAATTCTTTGTTTTATTGAGTAAAGTTTAGAGAAGAGTTCGATTTTAGAGTTCGTTATAGAATTCCCTTGGCTGTTCCTTTTTGAAAAGAAAGGGGGAAAAAAGAGAAAATCAAACAAAAAGAATGCAATAACCCAAAAAAAAAAGAGAGAGAGAGAGAAAAAAAGAGGAAAAGTTTTGAAGAAAGTGATTAGCCTCGTAGGAATGTAAGATATTTGTGATTTTCAACTCTATCTCTTTTCCTTTTGGGATTTGTTTTCTTAATGAGTTGATATGGTTCGAGAAGGATGTAGTATGATACATCGGAATTGTTTAAGCTCTTAGTCTATGTCTTGTAGCTCCTCATTTCTAAAAAAACATTTATTCCCCTCTTACCTTTACCCTAAGCCCCACTACATCCTTAACAAAGTCCTCATGATTGCTTAATGTATCTGCATTTTAGTGGTGGCAAATTTGTGAATTTTATCGAGCTTATGGTAGATTTGTGTCAAAGGAATGAGAATTGAGAGAACCTTCACATATATACATTGTTAAACACATGAGTGCTAAGTGCCATATAACTACAGTGAAGTCTACCGGCCTTGCTAGTTTTACTCGTTTCATGTGCTAGAATGATTGTATTTGACAATTTGGGGGACGATTGGTTCAAATTTTGCATTATGGTCTATTAAAAAGTTTTTGAATTTTCATACCCTATTCTGTTTGTTAATAATATTTTTGCATCTTTTTGGGCTACCTTCGGGTCATCCTTGCCATTTGAATATTGTCTATGTCTACTCTAATGAGGCTATGTATATCTTTAATCCTTGCATTGCTTGAGGACAAGCAACAACTTACGCATGGGGGAGTTTGATAAGTGCTTTATATGTACATCTTCTTAGGGCTATTTTTCCTCGTTTTTAGGAGAATTTTGTGCTTAATGATGTTATTTACTCTCCTATTCTTG